>WNWK01000702.1:195000-305000 GCA_009830355.1 Cherax destructor
CATAGGTTGATATGGACTCGGGGTAAATCAAAAAGTGATCTGTGTCTTGTGTTGTGGTCATGGGTCCTAGTTGCTCCATAAACATACTTATCTACGTTCATGTTATCATAGTGGGTTATAGATCTACTCAGGCTTCTAATTGCATTTCTATAACACTCAATTTCATTATTTACTTCTCTCCTAATATTATTCCTAATGATAGACAGATATACAGACCTTCTGGGTACTCTTCTTGACTAACATATCAACTTTATCATGAAGGAGTAATCCAATGTGCGAGGGGATCCAAAGCAATTGTACATTAATTCCTTTTTCCAGGATTTTTTAGTATGTATACCTGGCTTCTCCAATGACCATGTTGCTAGAGTCATTATACGAGTCAAGAGCCTTCAGTGACATAGAATCAGTATCATAATTTATCTTTAGAGCCATTAGAACTGCTAACAATTCAGTTTGCATTATTCACTGAAAAAAGCTAAACCAGTAAAAGTCATGCTGATCTTGTTGAGATATTATCTGGTGTATCCAAGAAGTTGGCAGTTCCAATTCCTTGAATGAAGAGCCTTTCATCATCATCAAGGCACTCTCTATGCACTCCAGCACTGTTACTCATGGGACATGAATACTCTCTTACTCAGAGAATCAATTGTTTACTCATCAGACTGTGGGTGGCGACGTTGTCTCACAACTGATCGATCCGGGCACAATCTTGGGTAAGGGTGGACGTAAGGTAAGTATTTTTGTTTTACATATGCTGCTCAAGTCACGTCGCCTGGACATCATGGCACATATACGACACTTAGGTATTTTTACTGCTGAGACCTTTCGCCTGCACAACTGTCTTCTTCAGTTGAATATTGACGAATATAAAACCGTGGGCAGTAGTAGTAGTTTTGACCTGATCTGTCCCTTAGCCTGTAAATGAGCTGAGGTAGGATAACAGATGTTAGTCTGTAAATGAGGGTAACATAGCCTGTAAATAAGCTGTAAATTTAACGAAGTGCAGAAATTTCCACATTCTCAGCCTTCATCCACGGAAGACACAACGTCCTATTTTCTTTTTGTTACAGCAGAATTCTTTCCCCTTGAGAGAGAGAGAGAAAGAGAGAGAGAAAGTCTGAGAGGGATGGAAGAAAAGTTCCACTGATGAAAGACAAACATATTGTCTTGGTCAAGTCTTCCCTGTTAACTTTACTGACCTTAGGAAAACATTCACACACACCCACACTATATGTCTGTCTGTCTGTCTGTCTGTCTGTCTGTCTGTCTGTCTGCTCTCTCTCTCTCTCTCTCTCTCTCTCTCTCTCTCTCTCTCTCTCTCTCTCTCTCTCTCTCTCTGCTCGACACAGCTTCATCTGGGTATTTACAGCAATATTCTACAGGAATGTTCTCATGCCTCCAAATTTTTCTTAAAACTGAAACTGGTATGTTAAATATGTATAAGATTAGCTCTACCTTAACACGGTACAGTGCCCAGAGAAGTTGAACATTAACACAACATTACCCACAGAAGCTGTACATTAACACAACATTAGTACCCACAGAAGCTGTACATTAACACAACATTAGTACCCAGAGAAAACGAACATTAAACTCGTATTGGTCATTTATCACATGGAGTAGTGGCCGAGGTTCGATACTTCATTTATTAGTAAATTCTCAAATCATGAAGAATAAACGTCACAATGCCATCGTTAAACAATTTGCAGTGAAATAGACTTAGATTATTCATCAAGCTTTCCCTCTGAAACTAGACACTAGCCAGTGACATTTACACAACAAAAATGCACAAAATTACACTCATAAACATGAAGAATGATTTACTGTGCAGCTGCTGCAACACAAATGCTCATATTTCTTGTTGTAATATATTTTTCGAACCGATTGCTTCTAAAGTTGCAAGCAGAATAAACAACGCAGTTATTTAAGAATCACTAAGATATGTACTTTTCAAATATTGGATCCAGATACAGTTCAGCGGCTGAGAATAGTCAGTGTAACAATGAAGATAGTGCAGCAATAACAGTAGTAGCAGTAGTAGCAGCAGTAGCAGTAGCAGCAACAACAGTAGTAGCAGCAGCAACAGCAGTAGTAGTAACAGCAACATCAGTAGTAGTAGCAGCAACAGCTTTAGCAGCAACAGCAGTAGTAGTAACAGCAACAACAGTAGTAGTAGCAGCAACAGCAGTAGTAGTAGCAGCAACAGCAGTAGCAGCAACAGCAGTAGCAGCAACAGCAGTAGTAGTAGCAGCAACAGCAGTAGCAGCAACAGCAGTAGTAGTAGCAGCAACAGCAGTAGTAGTAGCAGCAACAGCAGTAGCAGCAACAACAGTAGTAGTAGTAGCAACAGCAGTAGCAGCAACAGCAACAGCAGTAACAGAAACAGCAGTAGTAGTAACAGCAACAACAGTAGTAGTAACAGCAACAACAGTAGTAGTAGTACCAGCAACAACAGTAGTAGTAACAGCAACAACAGTAGTAGTACCAGCAACAACAGTAGTAGTAACAGCAACAACAGTATTAGTAACAGCAACAACAGTAGTAGTAACAGCAACAACAGTAGTAGTAGCAGCAAAAACAGTAGTAGTAACAGCAACGACAGTATTAGTAACAGCAACAATAGTAGTAGTAGTAACAGCAACAGCAGTAGTAGTAACAGCAACAGCAGTAGTAGTAACAGCAACAACAGTAGTAGCAAAATAACTAAAACATTCTTCCACCTTTCCTTTTAAATGTCCATTCAAGTCTTTTAATACAACATAATTCTCTAATTAATTTTATCCCAGAGTGAAAAACCTTTACGTGGTTGCCTGTACTTTTTCTTTTCTTTTTTATCTTCTACAACTTTTCGTTTTTTTTTTTCGCTCATACGTCGAAGCTTCATCCGATCGGCTTCAAATCTTCAACGCTTGTGTACGGTAACTAAGGCCAGATTCTTGGAACAATTGGAATGTGCACGTGACCTACGGTCAATGTTGTTGAATCTGGGATGACTCCAATACCTTCCAAGAACTTCATTTGCATAGCAACAAACTTTCATAAAAGTCACCTATTACTTAACAACGAGGGAGACTGAAATTGATTTGTGAAAGTGCAGTGTGGAATTTTTATTTTGGCTAAATAACGTTACTTAAATTTTAGTGTACCTCTTCTGAACGATTTCAGTATTTAATGGCTGATGCATCATACGTATCCATAAATATTTTGTGCGCGCGCGGCCAAATTAATCTGTATACGATACATTACAACACAATTATTTCTTTGCAAAGGTTACAATGTGTGATTTACATTTTATAAAATGTTGTTAAGTACAAAGAAAGCCACTAACATGCCTGAGCATTTCGGGCAGAATACCTAAAAAAAAAAAAAAAATAGAAAATTTCAAATTCGTGCCATAACTTTTTAGATCGTCATCAAATTCTCACCACTGGTCTGGTTTACTGAACTTAAGGTTCTCGCGCTGTTATTGGGGAGCAAAAGTCCCAATCTTACCAATTATCTCTTCCCATCTGTTTACAACCCTACCTATTTTAGCTTTCCGTTGTTATTTAGGCTTCTAATTTTCGACGCTGGTGTATTCTGACAAAGCATTCTACTGACGATTTTGGGCTGTGTGGGCGCCAATTTGTCAGGTTTTAAAGCAATTTCATCAAACTGTTTTTTCTTAAAAAAAAAAAAATATCATTTTAGGATCATAGAGAATTTGCAATATAATTGAGAAAACTATATTATTATTATAATAATCAAAACCAAGCGCTAAACCCACTACGGCGAACAGCGCTGCGAGAAAACTACAAAATATAGCATTTTAGAATATTGGCCTCTATTAGATAACTAAAGAATTCTTCATTTTCTAAAGAGTCGAGCGAAAAAAAAATTAAAGTCGTTTCAAGATCAGATGACAAGTACTTGTTAACTCTGTTTTAATTTATTCCGAAGCTGGCTGTGTTCAGAGGATTATTGCAAACATTGGATAGCCATAAGCCCTTAGGTATTAAACTGTCCTTAGGGAATGGGAGGCAATCAAATTAGATCGATGGAAAGGTGAAGGTTGTTTTATTTCCTTAAAAATACCCAAGGGGATCATCGAGGACACAGTAGTATTAGAAGTAATGGTAGTAGCTGTAGCTACAGTAGTTGCTGTAATAGTAATAGTAGTAGTAGTAATAGTAGTAGCTGAATCAGTAGAAGTCGAACCTTTCCTAATATCTATTCAAGTTTTTTCATAATTCATGAAAAAAAATCGCCGCCTTTTTGAAATCTTCAATAAAAGTACAAAGAACGGAGAGTTGAGGGAGAGCCTTTTACTAAACTTTCCCAACATACCCTAAAAAGAATTAGAAGTGGCTATATTGATAAAATGGCTAAAGCAAAGCTGGACCCTCATGAGAGAACAAAAACTTGGAGGGGTAAGATAATGGAGGAGGTTAAAGAAAACTTTACTTGTCAACATGTTAGAGAGAGAGAGAGAGAGAGAGAGAGAGAGAGAGAGAGAGAGAGAGAGAGAGAGAGAGAGAGAGAGAGAGAGAGAGAGACAGAGACAGAGACGGAGACAGAGACAGAGACAGAGACAGAGAGAGAGACGAGAGAGAGAGAGAGAGAGAGAGAGAGAGAGAGAGAGAGAGAGAGAGAGAGAGAGAGAGAAGGAAGACATGTGGCAGCAAGACTAGTCCTGGTGTTTACCACAAATACGTACATCTTACGTACATGACTAGTACCCCTTTGGTTACTAGTGTCCAATCAGTACTTAACTTGGAGTACCTTGTGGACCTAAAAGCAGAAGGGAGAATAGCGGTGGAGGGCTCGGGAAGCCAGACTTTACAAGAGGGAACTTTGAAGGAATGGGAGAATTTTTGAATGCTGTGCAGTGGGAAAGGGAAATGGAAAGACAGACAGCAAATGAGATGGAGTACCTAGCTGGAAAGTTCGAAGAGGAACAGAACCTCATACCCATAAAGGAGAGGAAAATAGTAAAGACACAGAAAATCCTTGGTTTAACCAGTGCTGTCTTCTCAGTTGAGACAGGGCAGTGCCAAGTTGAGACAGGGCAGTGCCAAGAAACCTGGTACTAGACACAATACACACAACAGAAAAAGAGGTGATAAAACACCTGATTTGACTGGATACATCAAAGGCAATGGGACCTGACAATAAGTCACCATGGATTTTGTGAAAGGGAGCAGAAATACTATCCAAACCTCTAGCTAAGATCAACAACAAGTCAATGGACATGGTACAGTTGCCAGAGACCTGGAGGACAGTGAATGAAATTCCTATTTCAGAATACTTTACACGGAATCCCTGTCACTTACACTGACCAGTATTCCATGTAAAGTAATAAAGATAACCAGAAGAAGAGTGGTTAAGCACTTGGAGAGAAGTGTTCTCATCAATGATAACCAATACTGGTACAGAGATGAAGAATCTTGTCTTATTAACTTGATGGGGTTCTATGACAAAGTTACACAAATGAGAGAACGAGAGATCTGAGTGAATTGAATTATCTTAGACGCGAAGAAGACATTTGATATATCACCCATCAAAATATTGGAGCACAAACTTGAAGGGCAGGTAGGAATAACAGGAACGTACTCCGGCGGATACAAGAGTTCCTTAGAGGAAAAGAGTGATGGTCTGGAAAGAAATTTCAAACTGAAAAAAGTGTAAAAAACGGGGTTCCGCAAAGGATCAGTGTTAGAATCAGTACTCTTTCTGATGTATGTAAATGACATACCAGATGAGATTGAATCATATGTATCCCTGTTTGCTGATGACGTAAGACTAATGAGGAAAATATAAACAGATGAAGACAATAAAGCGAGACACAAGGGCAATGACGAGGGGACATGCCATCTGGAGCAGGTACACCAACATTAAATGAGGGGTGAAAAGGAAATGAAGGAGAAAAGACTTACATGAGGCCAACTGCAACACTGGTCAGATAAGTGATTGCTGGCATTCAGTTCTAGGAAATGCAAGGTTACAGGTAAAGTACAAGAAGACCGGACACAGAATGTAGACTCGGTAGACAGAGGCTGCAAACGCCACTCAAAGGGAAAGAAAGACCTAGGGATGAGTATAGTGCCTAACATGTATCCTGAGGCTCATATCAACCGAATGGTCTTTGTAGGCAATGTTCATCCAGCAAATCTAAGAGAAGCCGTCAGACATAGCTACAAAGAACTATTTTGAACCCTTTATTCAACATATGTCTGGTCCATCTTGGAGTTTGCCGAACCAGCATTAAACCCACAACTGAAAAAGCATGTTAAGAAACCGGAAAAAGTACAGAGGTATGCAACGAGGCTTGCTCCAGAGGTGACGGCTATGAGCTACGAGGAGAGGTTAACGGGATTCAATCTAAGGACACTGGAGGACAAGGACGAAATTCGAGTAGCTACAAAGTACTCAGCTGAAGTGACATTGATAGGCTAAGTGGCAGGATGTCAGGAAGTATTTCTTCAGCCTCCAGGTGGTCAATAAGTGGAATGGCGTCGACGAAGATGCCTTTTAAGAGCAGTTTTAAGAGCAGGTACGTTAGAGAGCTGACTATGCTAGTGAGTGAATCTCGCAAACGGCAACTTGAGAGAGCAAGATTCTCTCTCTCTCTCTCTCTCTCTCTCTCTCTCTCTCTCTCTCTCTCTCTCTCTCTCTCTCTCTCTCTCTCCCTCTGGCAATCTTCACCTACATCCATCGTTCTCTGTACCCTTGTGTTCCCCCACTTGTGCTGTTACCTCCCAATCAATAACTTGGGAGGGGTCGCCCAGATGTGCTGTCAGTCTTCTCCTACTCACATGTAATTAAATTTCCCTGGAATGCACAGGTAAGACGTAGGTGGCCCTGAAAATGAGGGGAGGATGATTTGTGAGAGTCTTCTCTGTGGCCCTGAGAGTGAGGGGAAGATGATCTCTGAGGGTTTTTCCAGTGGTCCTGAGAGTGAGGGGAACAATTAGCAAATAAGGTGCATTTTTCTTTGTGGATTTACTATTTACGTCAATTTTTCAGGTTCTTAAATTTTACTTTTTTATCATTAACACAAAACGAAACTTCTAGCAGAAAGTACTTATGTCTATGTATTTACCTGTAACTAGATGCAGAGGTCGAATCATGCTTCCTGGCTCTGACACTCAGCTTGCCGCTTGTCACATCCACTTCCTCCTAGTTTCCTGGGCCCTATCGTACCTATTCTTTTAAGAACAGGTATGAAGAAGTGGTGGAAACCACTTCTTGGTACTAGTCATACCACTGAAGGAATACTTCCTGACATCCCTATGACTCGTCTGTGCTTTTTAACTTCCATCTGTGCTTCGAGTACCTGTTTACCACTTATCAAATAGTCTATGCCTATCTATCCTATCAATTCCCGTGAGTATTTTGTATGTCGTTATTATGTCTCCTGTGATGCTTCTCTCCTCTAATATCTCCCAGTTTACTTCTTTTAGCTCATTTCTCATAGCTCTGGAACTAGTCTCAATAAATATCTCTGCACGTTCTCTAGTTTCTAAAGGTCTAGGAATGACTCTTTGTTGAGACTCTTCAAGGTTACTCCTGAAATTCGTTAAACGAGCAATGACTCGTGATTATTCGGTTGTGGGCCTCCGATGATATGCTTGTCACCATGCTCACCCCAAGCTCTTTCTCTCTTGCCAACTCCCAAATCTTCATAACCTTGCATTTGTTGATCTGACGGCAAGTAATCACTACTCTGACCAGTGTTTGTCCTTATCTTTCAAGTA
Source organism: Cherax destructor (assembly GCA_009830355.1). NCBI lineage: Eukaryota > Metazoa > Arthropoda > Malacostraca > Decapoda > Parastacidae > Cherax > Cherax destructor. Next base: position 202,737 of record WNWK01000702.1, read on the forward strand.
TTTCCATGTCTTCAGTTCTTTTTATTCTTCTTGTTAGTCTTGCGTCTTCAGAAAACAGAAATAAATCTAACGGTTCGAATCTATTTCTTTCTTGTATGTCATTAACATATTTCAGAAACATACCGATCCTTGAGGAACCTCCTTCTCTCTCTCTCTCTCTCTCTCTCTCTCTCTCTCTCTCTCTCTCTCTCTCTCTCTCTCCCTCCCTCTATGTTGTGTCGAATAGGTAAAACTGGTCAATTAGCAAGAACTCATTTAAAATTAAGTCCATTCTACAATTTTCTCTTAAACGTTTAAAGATATATTTTTTTCATTTATGTTAATGTAAAAATTAATAATTTTGCACCAAAAGAACCTTAGAAAATTTACCTAACCTTATTATAACAAGCACTATTTAATTTAGTCTAATCCAACTAAATATATATTACACAAATTTACAGTAATTTAATAATTAACAAACACAATGAAATATATTTTTTTCGTTAGCGTCAGAATGATTTTTGCGAAATTATTGCATAAACAAATTTTTGCTTGCCTTGTCAATAATAGCGTTGCTACTTAAACCAAAGTAGCAAGTTTTACCTATTCAGCACGATATTATTAATATTATATATATATATATATATATATATATATATATATATATATATATATATATATATATATATATATATATATATATTATATATATACATGTATATATATATATATTTATATATATACATGTATATATATATATATATATACATGTATATATATATATATATATATATATATATATATATATATATATATATATATATATATATAGTCGTGCCGATTAGGTAAAACTGGTCAATTAGCAAGAACTCATCTAAAATTAAGTCCTTTCTAAAATTTTCTTATACGTTTAAAGATATATTTTTTCATTTATGTTAATGTAAGAATTTATAATTTTGTACCAAGAGAAACTTTGAAAACCTACCTAACCTTATTACAATAAGCGCAATTTAATTTAGCCTAACCCAACTAAATATATTTTAGATACGTTAACATTAATTTAATAATAAACAAACACAATGAAATATATTTTTTTCGTTATGTTCAGAATGATTTTGGGAAATTATTGCATACACAAATTTTCACTTGTCTTATATGGCAAGGAGTGACCCAAAATGCAAAGTTTAAATCCAATCGACATAGTTATATAATATAACATATATATATATATATATATATATATATATATATATATATATATATATCCTCGGTAGTAGGTTGGTAGACAGCATTATACAGCAACCACCCAGGGAGGTACTACCGTCCTGCCAAGTGATTGTAAAACGAAAGCCTGTAATTGTTTTACATGATGGTAGGATTGCTGGTGTCTTTTTTCTGTCTCATAAACATGCAAGATTTCAGGTACGTCTTGCTACTTCTACTTACACTTAGGTCACACTACACATTCATGTACAAGCATATATATCACACCCCTCTGGGTTTTCTTCTATTTTCTTCCTAGTTCTTGTTCTTATTTCCTCGTATCTCCATGGGGAAGTGGAACAGAATTCTTCCTCCGTAAGCCATGCGTGTCGTAAGAGTCGACTAAAATGCCGTGAGCAAGGGGCTAGTAACCCCTTCTCCTGTATATATTACTAAAGTTAAAAAGAGAAACTTTTGTTTTCTCTTTGGGTCACCCGCCTTGGTGGGAGACGGCCGATTTGTTGAAGAAGAATATATATATATATATATATATATATATATATATATATATATATATATATATATATATATATATATATATATATATATATATATTCGGCACGACTATATACGAGGAGACTAAATCCATAAGGATTCTTCCGCATCTGTGGGATGGAAGGCAAACACAATTGATCCAAAGGATGTCGTGGTCATGACTGGTTGGTACATGTGTACAAAACATTGCTATAGTTCCCTCTCAGAGATTACTTTTTCCTCAGGCATGAAGGACATGTGTCACGTTGACATAATTCGCCATAGGGGTCAATGTTTCAAGGGGGACAGTATGTGTCATGGGGAGCATAATTTGTCATTGATTACATGTGTCATATGGACATAATGTGTCACGGAGGACATGAGATCTCCTGGACGTCGTTGTTACCAATTAGATGAGAAGTAATGTATGTTGTCTATCTCATAAGCGTGTTTAGCTCTTCTTCTTCTTGAATAACATAATATAAAGGCTGCTGTGCGGGCGAGAAGTTTCGTCAATAAATATAACCTAACGCAGCCACGGAGGTGGAGCTGATGGGTCTAAATACTTACCCCACCCCCCTCATATGCAAATACTTTTTGTTCAATTAATGGCTAATTTCACTTTATTATATTGACTAGTGACTACAAAATCACGATAATTTAAGAAATTTCATATAGATACTGAAAATAATTATTTTAAAAACGATTTTCTTGAATTTTTTTTTTAAACATCATATGATTTTTAAGCACTCCAGAGTGAAACCCTGACTTAAGCTCCCCTGATAAAAATCCTGGGTTAAGCCTCCCTCCCAGATTGAAATCCTGGCTACTCCAATGCATTAATATATCTTCCACTGCACTTGATGCTTCAGTCTCCTGCAGTAATTCCTCTGTCGTCTAGTGCTTCTGTGGGAGTTGTGTGTGAGTGGAGTAGCAAGTCCCACAAACACTAGAACGCTTATTCTTTCTCTGTGTTATTATTACCCTGTGGACCTTAGTGTTCCCTGTGAGTCCTCCTGATGACCTCTAGTGTCCACTTTGGGTTCCATGGGCATCACTTCTGCTCCCTATGGGTCCTCCTGAGGACCTCTAGTGTCCACTTTGGGTTCCATGGGTATCACCTCTGCTCCCTGTGGGTCCTCCTGAGGACCTCTAGTGTCCACTTTGGGTTCCATGGGCATCAGTACTGTTCCCTGTGGGTTCTTTTGGGTCCTCTACTGTTCACTGTGGGTCCTCCTCCTTCGCCCTTCTGTGTGACTAGTTAATAGTCCAGGTCGGATCGATATGTCGTCATAAATTTCTCCCTCCTATATGCGGGTTATTTGTGTATTGTTTCAGTCAGGGTATTGTGCCTTTTTAGTCTATATATAACTCCCTCCCATCTCACACTTTATGACCTTTAGGGCAAATGTTATCTTTCATTCTCGTACTGCCCTCCCTTTATCTTCATTGCTTATTTCTGATCCGGTTCTCCCTGTCTCATTTCTCACTCTGTCAGTTTATTGTTTCAGTTTCCATATCTCCTCCATCGTTTGCTATCATCAATATTCATTAACTTTATTACTCAATCACGTATACTATATATGTCACGTCATTAATTCTCTGGAACTGAAGGACACGCTCTTGAAGGGCTCTTCGTCCTGATTACCTGTCATTTCCAGAGCGCTACGGATTTAGCGCTTCCCCGTGAATAAAAAAATAATCACAGCATTGTCACTTTCTCCTTTGTTTCCTTCGTAACTCCGACAGTCATTTCTTTCAATTCTCTCTCTCTCTCTCCATCTTCTTTTCCTCTTCCATAATCTGTTGACGCTTGACCATATGTACGTATCAAATTTTCCAATTCTTTTCTCCTCAATAAGGAGTAAAAGAGGCAGTGAATTCCCTTATTAATACAGTAAAAGTGGCAGTGTATATCCTTATTAATGACAGCGTTTCGCCAGTGCAAGAGTGAAATAAACCCAATATATGGGGGAAATGTTGAGGTTAATAAAGGTATTCACTAAATTTAAGTGCCGTTTATTCCACTTTGTCGGTGTTTACAAAGGATTCCAGTTCCATGACTTACTGAAGAGTGTTTAATAAGTTCCAGTTTTCATAGGCAGTATTCCTCCTGCCTCTCCATTTATCTCACGAAATTCACACACTTGACTATGTTGCCATTATCTGTTTTATCCTTCCTGTCTCTCTCACCCTCCAGAGGATCTCCTGAACCCTTCCAGAGAGGGTGTTTGCTACTCTAGAATAATCGTCTGGCTATCCAGAAGGGGTCGTCAGCCCCGTCTGAGGGGATGTAGTCAACCCCTCCTGAGGGGATGTCATCAGTAGCCTCACTGAATGAATGTTGTTCTTAACCCGGTGTGACATTCTTGTTTCATGTTGCACCTGACTCATGTAGGAAATTAACATTCACCTGATTGTACTCACCTAATTGTGGTTGCAGGGGTTGATACTCAGCTCCTGGCCCTCCTCTTCACTGATCGCTACTGGGTCCCTACTCTCCCTGCTCCATGAGCTTTATCATACCTAGTCTTAAAGCTATGTATGGCTCCTGCCTCCACTATATCACTTGCTAGACTATTCCACTTCCTGACTACTCTACGACTGAAGAAATACTTCCTAACATCCCTTTGACTCATCTGAGTCTTCTACTTCAAATTGTGACTCCTTGTTTCTGTGTCCCCTCTCTGGAACATCCTGTCTCTATCCACCTTGTGTGTGTGTGTGTACTCGCCTATTTGTGGTTGCAGTAGTCGATTCACAGCTGGCCCCGCCTCTTCGCTGGTCGCTACTAGGTCCACTCTCTCCCTGCTCCATGAGCTTTAGTGTGTGTGTGTGTTTGTGTGTGTGTGTGTATGTTTGCATGTTTATGTGTGTGTGTGTATGTTTATGTGTGTGTATGTTTGTGTGTAGTGTGTGTGTGTGTATGTGTGTATGCATGTTTGCATGTTTATGAGTGTGTGTGTATGTGTGTGTGTATGTGCGTGTATATATGTGTGTGTATGTTTGTGTATATGTGTGTGTATGTGTTTGTGGGATCTTACACTTATTTGGATTGATCTCCAGCAGCCACTTGCATGACCATCCTCTGTAAAAAGTCTAAATTTCGCATGCCCTTCCCCCGCCTCACTGTTCTCACCTCATAGTATTCTTCCGAGTACTTTTATATCATCTGCAAACACAAAATATCTGATCCCATCGGCATGTCATTTACATTATATGAAGAACAGTGTCTAATCCTAACTCTTCTGAAACCCAACTTTTACCGAAATGCAATTAATAATACCTCTTTGTTTTCTGCCTAACAGGCAAGAACCCCAAGAAATAAATAGCATATAAAGGAAAATATCCAGGACATACAGGAAATAATAAATATACAAGGGCACTATATGTAAACATAGATTGAGTAACATCTCGTAAACAAGAAATATAATTTACTATAGAGGAAACCTGCCAGATATTGTGAGAGCAAGTGGAAATAAAGTGCGTTATTGACGTGGTGATAAATGATGAACGTTATAACTCATGTCTGACACAGTGTGTGTGCAACAGTGGAATCTAACAATTATTATTTTTCTATAACAGAGCTAAGCCGGCAGGGCTCCCTCAGCACCTGGGAAAAGAGATACGAGCTAGCTCCTGGGAAGAGAAGGCTCGTTCCAATTACTTGCACCAAGAGCTCTTGAACAGCCACCGCCCCCGACTCTTTTATTAGAAGAAGAGCAATGAAAAATAAAGAATTACAACACAAATAAAAATAATAAAACAGAATGTAATATTATTATATTTAGTGGGAAACGTTAAACCCATAGAGGTTTTGTTACTCTTTTCTCTCTCTCTCTCTCTCTCTCTCTCTCTCTCTCTCTCTCTACAAGGTTGAACTTCATTTACAGGCTAAGAGCTTTTACCTACATCAGCTCATTTTTTTCTCTTTCTTTCTCTCTCTATTTCTCTAACTACTCTAATATAAATGCAAATCCTAGGATAAATCTTGCTTGTTGACGTTACAAATATTTCCATAATTCACAGTTTTATCACATCGTGGATCAGAAAAGATTATAATAAGTTATTAGAAGAGATGCGATACAGAACAAAGTAATGTTATACAGGAAGGCCCCGCTTATGCAGCAGGTTATAGGAAAGCCCCGCTTATGCATCAGGTTATAGGAAGGCCCCGCTTATACAGCAGGTTTCAGGAAAACCCTGCATATACAGCAGGTTACGTTAGGAGCTACTGCTGTAAAGCGAAAATCGCTCTAAAGAGAAACATAGCATTTTTTTCACTTTCAAATGTGTGTAAAAACTTGATAACATGTTTACAATATCATATATTAAGTTAACAATAGAACTAGACCTAAAAAATGCATATACAGTACACACATTAATTAACCTTAAAATATTTTCGTCCTTGTCTTATAGTAAATATATTTATTGTAGGAAGTCTGAATAAATGAAGAATGGGTATAATTGACACCGCCGTATTAGCGAAATGCTGTAAAATGAAGCAATGTAAAGCGAGGCCGCCTCTACTCTGATGTAAAAAAAAAAAATAATGTGGATTTTATATTGAAATAGATAAATTTATGTGATGAAGACGCTTCAGCTGAACATAATTCCAAATTCATTAATTTTATTATGGGATTATCTGAAACGATGTATCAGAGAAACTAGCCAGAAGATACGATAATACGACATCAACATCATCACATCAGTTAAATAAGCCATCAACATCACATAAAAGAAATAAGCCATCAACATCACATCAAAGAAATAAGCCATCAACATCACATCAAAGAAATAAGCCATCAACATCACATCAAAGAAATGAGCCATCAAAGTCAATTACAGAAACTGAAATAGAAACAAGGGGACGTTTCGGGCTTGCGTGGCCCACTAAGTTGATACTTCAAAATGCTCAAAGGTCTAAATGTTACCTATTTTCAAACCCATGTTTTCTTTTAAGTAAGTATTGTTGCAACAACGGTATTGTTGAAGCTTCGGTATAGTTGATAAAATGATAGTGTTGCATTTATGGTTTTGGTGCAACTTTGCAATTACTGCTGCTATGGTGATGTTGAGACTAAGATATTGTTACAGCTTGAGTATTGTTCCTGCAAGAATATTGTTGAAGCTACAGTATTGTTCCTGCTACAGTGTTGCTACAGCTACAGTACTGTTCCTGCTACAATGTTGCTACAGCTATAGTATTGTTCGTGCTAGTGTTGCTACAGCTACAGTATTGTTCGTGCTAGTGTTGCTACAGCTACAGTATTGTTCGTGCTAGTGTTGCTACAGATACAGTATTGTCCGTGCTACAGTGTTGCAGTAGCTACAGTATCGTTCCTTCTACAGTATGCAGTATTGCCGCAGATTAAAGTGAGGTGGAGAATAAGTGAGCTCACAGTTCCGTGGTGGGAGCATTTCGTAAAAGAATCCGTACTTAGGTGATGAACCTAACGACGAGGTTTCAGATGTGACCTGATTATGGTTCAGGATGGTCCGAAACGTCAACATAAGGTTTCTCTCCCACTCCGGTGAAAAGCTTCCCGGTACGATATTTAGTTTAGTTGTTCCATCGTGTCAGTGAATAATACCATTACGTACCCAGTGAAAATTGTACCTCGTGTGGGTATGTCATGGTCTGTATATTTTGGCTCCCTACTATACTTACTGACACTTCTTTCCTTTTTGAACGTTGAAGTCGTCAATATGGAATTTAGTATATTAGGTTTTATGTACATTTACCGTACGTAGGGCATTAATAGACCAATTCACATGCACAAACTGGAGTTTTATGACTCTCTGATCGCGGGTTCTATCCCCGCCCGTGGTATGGTTTGCTTCAATCGTGTCATTTCGATTTCATGAGTCAAAATAGAGATTTCATTTCCTTTAGTCAACTCTTAGTGTAAATATACGAAACTTCTGCACCTCTGTGTACACTACAAAATGTATGTGGGAGGTAATAATGCCAATTATTTATTTATTCCTTGCTTATTCAAAAAATTGATAATAATAATAATAATCCCTGAAGATGAGTAAGACCTATGTGTAACAGCTTGGTATTTTTTATTAGTGGAAAGATAGATATAAGGTAATCAGTCCCTCAACCTCAAACTTCCTTCTTCAAGGCTGAGAGACTGATCACCTCATATCAACTTTTTTTTATTGTTTCTGATATTTCCTCTGAGTTCCGACGGAAGCCTGCTGAGCAGGCGTACCGTTTCGTCAATAAAGATAACCAACTGTTGCATATGGGTCTTACTCATCTACTTGTCAGAATTGAATACTCTTAAAATAAAATTTTGTTCTGTGCCTATTTGTGCTTTCGCTCCATTTTATTACATCTTTTATTGATTCACCAGGTTTCATTATCGCTTGAACACGCTGTGTTCAGTGTATGATAAGCTTATTGTAGGTTTCCACTCTCTTTTTTATTTTCTACTAATTCGTGTACATAGAAAATTATGGAGAACAACCACTGTGAAAAAATAGTGAAATTCCAAGAGATTTCGTGACTTTTTCACATTATCAAGGAACTGGTCCTTGATTATGGAAGAAATCACGAAAGTGCTTGGAATTTCACAGTGATTGTTCTGCATATTGTGATATCACCTGTTTACTGTGATCTTATTGCATAGATAATCATGAAAAGCTGAGAAGGTTCCGAGAAAGAAGGCAATAAGACATTGAGTTTAATGCAATAACTCTTCAAGAAATGTTTTAGACCAGACGCTTTCAGGAACAGCTTTTACTGGGACGTTTTGAAACGTTTTCTTAGTGAGAACTTACACTACGTGTTTCTTTTCTTGGTGCAGTCGACATTTGGATTCGTATCTAGCATTTTACGTTTCTTAACAGGAACAGATTAAAAAGGCACCTATTTCAAATGTTAACAAACTCATATTTTTTTTTAAATTGTTAAAACAGAAAATAAAAAGTTAAACAGTTCCTTCCAAAAATAGTTCTTGAATAAATAAAAGCTGCAGTTTATATTATGCAACATGGAAAGTTTTTTTTATGTTAAATAATATGGAAATAAGAGTGCATTTAACCAGATATATTATAGAAGTCAAGTTATGAGTCTCACCATAATTCACCCCTACGTAACAATTCACATTCTTGACGCGATAAAAGCTTAACTGACGATATTATTTTTTACCTGAAGGGAATATAAAAGTCACATTTGATTACCTTGGATCAGTTGCCACATACACACATTCGTAACATCACCCTACCCATACCCACAACCACCTCAAACACCCCCCTCAACCTCCCCATCGATTTTCCTTCAACACACATCACCCTCCCCAACAACTACCACTCTGCCCAATAACCACCACGCCTCCCCAACATACATTCGACTTGTGGCATCATTTATTAAACGACTCCTAGAATAGTTGTGTGCAGCAGAGAACATAGCTGTTGCCTGTGTCGGGGTATGGCAACACGTCCTCCCAATTATGGCTAATACAACTCGACCCGAACCTCCTGCAGCACGAGTCGATTACTTACGAATAATTTTAAGCAAATTTTTCTATACAAGTTATTTCTGTTAGGTTTGCTTAGGTTAGACGGTCGTCATTACACAAATTATAAACTTATAGCAATACCATAGAAGTACAGGCCACGGGAACTTGCAAATTGTTTCTAGAATCTGGTCCTTGTTACCGTATACAAGCTGAAAATTTGATACCAATTGGATGCAGTGTTCTAGAGTTATAAGCGAATAAAATCCAAAAGTTAGAGGGAAAACAAATTTAAGGGTTCTCATACTGAGATACCTAATTATGCAAAGCAAGCTAGAGAAATGCAACACACTTTTGTTGTATTACTCTTTATTTCCAGGCTCTTAAAATCATGATAAAAACTACTTAGCGGGTATGGCTTACCCATGACACACAAATCGCAAGTGCCCATCAGACTGAAAACATTCGGCATTGTCAACACACCTCATGCACTGGCAGGTCTTTTGTTAAAGCACTTCACGAAATTCCTCAGCTCTATCATCATCTTCCATCTTCGTTACTCCGGGGATTTGCTCAACAAGATAAAGGGCATCTACTTCGAAAACACACTGACTTTCCAGTGTTCCTCAACTACTCAACACATTGAATTATTATACCGCAAGCTATGGTCGGACAGGGCTCTGCCAGTACAAGATTTTACAAAATTAAATTAAATCTGCATGAAATTCGTTTTTTCTGCCATTTCTTTTACAACATTCGGTTTGGCCCACTAATCTGTGCCACTCTGGAAAAACTATATTATAATTGAATAACTGGTGGGGAAAGATTATTCAATATTACACCCAAAACGGTTACATGGTTTCCCTATGTGGACGTTATTCCTCTCATTGTTCCTAGAAGAGTCAACCCAGACAACCTGAAGAACAATCTCAACAGTGTGAAACCGTCCATTCAATCAACCCTGGAAGAGGAAGTTAATGTTAGACTTCCTTTCATGATGTAAGTTTCATTAAACAAAACATTCACCTCAAATTCAAACTAAACCGAAAATAAACCAACAAGAATGAAAAGCTATTTTACTTTTCCAATGTCGACCAAAGACCTAAACGAGGTGTACCCAGAGAAATATTTTTATGTGTACTATCTGATGCCTAGAATACCTGAAGGAAGAGTCCAAAATTCCTGAAGACATCTTCCGGATGCTAAAAGTTCCTTCGAACACAATCAGGGGCTAAAAGTTCCTTCGAACACAATCAGGGACTGCAGGGAACGTGCATAAAAAATCTTCCCTTCACCTTAACCAGAGAACACTGACAGAAGACTCGTGCAGGCCACGCCTCAGGATATATTACACCCACCCACGCCAAGAACAACAGAGTTGTTGATGTTATTACATAGAACACCATCAAAGACTTGAACAAGCAAAGAGGCAAGCGCTAGGATCCCGACAATATACATGTCCACCGTTCCATGAGGAGGATACGAACAGAAATGCGTGGAAGAGATCTCCAATAGCCTACAATCCAGGTTGCAACAACACCAGTGTTTTTTTTTTTTAAGTAAAAGGACACGGATGTACCTAATGTGACATGTTACTGTGGCAACCTTTGTTTCATTCTCCAGGAAACTTGTCAAGTAGTTTCGCTCCTTTAGAACGAAACGTTGCCACAATAAAATGTCACATTAGTTGCGTCTGTGTCCATTTACCTAACATTTTGTCGGTAATTCTGCCATTATTACGAGCGAGCTTGCAAGACTCTTTCAAGAATAACACCTGCGTAATATATAGGGACCAGAGAGTAATCCTAACGTCTTGCAAGAAAGCCCAGCTTGTCATAAAGTAAACAGGCAAAACCTGGCAAGGATGCCTTCAAACACCTCCTATCTGTACACAAAATACAATGCAACAAAATCAACGAGATTTTACTTTAGCCAAACCTATATCTCAACTCATCTCACGTAAATAAATCATCTGATGAACTGGTAGGTCGCTTGCAGTGCTCGTAACACCCAATTCACATGCACAGTGACCTTGCTGACATGAGCACTCACCTGACTACACTTGCAAATAACATGCTCGTTGTATAAATTTGCTCGTCTCATCTCTGCAGTAGAGTCTTTTTTTTCATCACTTATCGGTTTTATGCTATTTTTTCTCCAGTCTCATAATCACATTTTCATTGCAGTGTCACAGTCACATATGTGAAGTCTTTAACCACAGTGGTATACTGAGGTTAATTAGGAGGATGGATTCAGTAACTAAACTGAAGGATGGTATAGCCTAGTGTCTCAGTGGGTGACACACTGTGTGCCACTGGGAGGGGCAACACATGAGGCTTAGAATCACTTCCATAGACAGAGTTGTTTGGTAAACACCCGTCAGGAGGTGTTCAGAAGCCGGTGAAGAGCTCTTAATGCAGAAAATTTTAAGCTACTCTCCCTCTTTTCCTTGGATCAAATTTGATGGCCTCCCGTTACCCGAGGCGCTGTATGACCCGTTGTTAAGTAAACAGATAACTTAACAACGATACTTAAAGTTAAGAAAGTCTGCATTAGTTCTCCATTAGGCTCGCCTAAATGTGTTTGATTTTCTCATATTCGCCAGCCATCCAGCTACGACCTTCCGAAGACGGAATTGGGAAGGTCACAATAAAGAAGAGAAGCCACGTTGGTCACAATAAAGAAGAGAAGCCACGTTGCTCAAGAAGCTTCTGCCGGAACAAGGTTTCGCTTTAAGAAAATTTATCAAATCAGGAATTCGTAATGAATAAAAAGGGCACAATACCATGACTGAAACAATTCACAAATAACCGAAACGGACCGAAACGTCGTCATACGTTTCAGTCTCCTATGTGTGGGTTATCTGTGTATGAATTAATAAAGATTTACACAGTGCGGAAAGTTATCCCCCCCTTAAAAAAAAAAAAAAAGCAAATCCTAGAAGTTTAATATTGGTCATTTATTTAATCACAGCGAAGCAATGGCTCCATTATACTCAATTTTCATTAACTGTTTGATGACTCTTGAAGGCAGTTGTTAATAGTGGAGAAAACTATACTGTATTTCATGAAACACTAAACCTGAGTGGGCTATTCAACGCAAATAATAGTTAAGGCTCATTTCTTCATCTGGTAATTGCTGGTTCTTTTCCAGCTCTTGGTTCAGTGAATTAACACAGTTCAAAAGTGTGCGTGAAAGATGGTCTCTTTAGCAGTGTTACACTGTGCGATCTCAGGTTATGAAGTGTCCACTTCAACGAAATGCACTGTATGTCATCACTGAGTCCCATACCCACGCAGAAGCCTGAACTATAACCTTTATGCAATGTCTGACTCTCTCTCTCTTCCTCTCTCTCTCTCTCTCTCTCTCTCTCTCTCTCTCTCTCTCTCTCTCTCACTTCTTCTCCCCCTTTTCATCCTACCCTTCCTTACTTCTCTCCTACTCTTCCATCCTCTTCCTCTCTCTTCTCACTATACCTTCCTCTTCCCCTCACATCCCACTTAATTTTCTTCTACTGCCTAAAAACTCTTAGTTAACCGATCAAGATAAAGATCCGGCTCATATATGCTTCTATCTACCCTATATAATAATAAATGATATTGTGCTACGTATATACACAATCGCTTTTATACGATTATATATTTTTCCATTGGGAAGTGGAAGATAATTCTTCGTCCGTAAGTCATACGTGTCGTAAGAGGCGGCTAAAATGCCGGGAGCAAGGTGCTAGTAACCACTTCTGTATACATTACTAAATTTTAAAAGTGAAATATTCGTTTTTCTTTTTGGTCCACCCTGTCTTGGTGGGATAAGGACGAGACTACACCTCGCGGCCGCCAGGTGTAGTTTCGTCCTTATATGACTTCCTGTTAATCTTTTATTTTTATAGTTCCTTGATAATGTGAGAAATCACGAAAGCGCTTGGAATTTTCACTATTTTTTAACAGTGGTTATATATATATATATATATATATATATATATATATATATATATATATATATATATATATATATATATACATGTGTGTGTGTGTGTGTGTGTGTGTGTGTGTGTGTGTGTGTGTGTGTGTGTATACTCACCTATATGTGGTTGCAGCGGTCGAGACATAGCTCCTGGCCCCGCCTCTTCACTGGTCGATACTAATTCAAATTACAGGCTTTCGTTTTACACTCACTTGGCAGGACGGTAGTACCTCCCTGGGTGGTTACTGTCTACCAACCTACTACCACAAGACGGTAGTACCTCCCTGGGTGGTTGCTGACTACCAACCTACTACCACAGGACGGTAGTACCTCCCTTGGTGGTTGCTGTCTACCAACCTACTACCACAGTAAGGTAGTACCTCCCTGGGTGGTTGCTGACTACCAACCTACTACCACAGTAAGGTAGTACCTCCCTTGGTGGTTGCTGTCTACCAACCTACTACCACAGTAAGGTAGTACCTCCCTGGGTGGTTGCTGTCTACCAACCTACTACCACAGTAAGGTAGTACCTCCCTTGGTGGTTGCTGACTACCAACCTACTACCTAGGATATATATAATTACTATAACAAGTGTCCCTTATATAAATGTTGATATATTATAGTATACACCTATACAAACACTTCCTAATATAACAAGTACAAGGGAAAAACTGACATGAGAAAAGACGACACTACATTTGGTATGAAAAATATTTATAGCAACTGTCATCTTTACTTCTGTACAGCCCTTAGGTGTGAGAGAGAGAGAGAGAGAGAGAGAGAGAGAGAGAGAGAGAGAGAGAGAGAGAAGGGGGGCGGGAGAGGGAGTGAGAGAGAGAGAACTAATTGCTCTTCATGACCTTCAACAACACATTCATCTTCAACAGTGAAAAACACGGGACAAAGTAATTTACATTAAATTTGCTTCCATAACCTGAAACTACATCATATTTGGCACTGCCTTCCTACTCCTCGTCACAAAACAGTTCTCTCTCTCTCTCTCTCTCTCTCTCTCTCTCTCTCCCACTTCTACACCTGCACATCTTAGTTCATGTAAATTTTACAACTATTTCTTTCAATGAGCCGAAAAAGAAATACATACTTTATGCAACCGTCGTAATTTGGTCTGCCAGACAGTACATAAGTCAGTCAGTTAACTCGTCAGTGACTAACATCCGTCAGTCAGTTAACTCGTCAGTGACTAACATTCGTCAGTCACTTAACTCCTCAGTGACTAACATACGTCAGTCAGTTAACTCGTCAGTGACTAACATCCGTCAGTCAGTTAACTCGTCAGTGACTAACATCCGTCAGTCAGTTAACTAGTCAGTGACTAACATCCGTCAGTCAGTTAACTCGTCAGTGACTAACATCCGTCAGTCAGTTAACTCGTCAGTGACTAACATCCGTCAGTCAGTTAACTCGTCAGTGACTAACATCCGTCAGTCAGTTAACTCGTCAGTGACTAACATCCGTCAGTCAGTTAACTCGTCAGTGACTAACATCCGTCAGTCAGTTAACTCGTCAGTGACTAACATCCGTCAGTCAGTTAACTCGTCAGTGACTAACATCCGTCAGTCAGTTAACTCGTCAGTGACTAACATCCGTCAGTCAGTTAACTCGTCAGTGACTAACATCCGTCAGTCAGACTCAGCCAGTGTGACACATACTAGCATACTAATTAATCAATCCGAAGTAGACAGTGTGATTAACTAGCATCTTTTATATTCATAATAAAAAAATAACATGGTGGGCTAGCATACCGTAGACATTATCAGGGGTAAAGTGGTGTGCGGACTCAAGAAATCGTAGTAACACGATTGCAAACCACGGAACGGGCGAGGATTGAACTCATAGCGAGTCCGTAAACTGGCCAAGTGGTTTACGCACTGGCCTGGAGTTTTACGACTCACTTGCCATGGGTTTAATCCCAACCCGTTACGTGGGTTGTTGTGTGGACTGATATTTTCCTTAATTAACCAGCAATGTTGAAATAATCTTTCCTGCAAAGCTATTGCAAGATTTTGTCAATCATATATTCTGCAATATACACATAGTAGCCATGGTCTACAACATGCATGGGTGTAAATATTATTTAATTTAAGCAAATGCGCATATGACAGCTACCCACCGTATACGGGATGTAGCATGGTCTACCTATGTGGAGGGTGTTCCGGGGGTCAACGCCCCCGCGGCCAAGTCCTTAACCAGGCGGCCTTGAGGTGGATCAGTGCGTTATCAACCAGGCTGTTACTACTGGATGCATGTAGTACAACATATATATATATAATCTCCATGGGGAAGTAGAACAGAATTCTTCCTCCGTAAGCCATGCGTGTCGTAAGAGGCGACTAAAATGCCGGA
The DNA here is from genome assembly GCA_009830355.1 of Cherax destructor. Taxonomy (NCBI): domain Eukaryota; kingdom Metazoa; phylum Arthropoda; class Malacostraca; order Decapoda; family Parastacidae; genus Cherax; species Cherax destructor. The sequence goes on from WNWK01000702.1 coordinate 218,249, forward strand.
GCAAGGGGCTAGTAACCCCTTCTCCTGTATATATTACTAAATGTAAAAGGAGAAACTTTCGTTTTTCCTTTTGGGCCACCCTGCCTCGGTGGGAAACGGCCTACGTGTTGAAAGATATATATATATATATATATGTCGTGCCGATTAGGTAAAACTTGCGATTTTGGCTTAAATAGCAACGCTCATCTTGCCATATAAGACAAGCGAAAATTTGTGTATGCAATAATTTCGCCAAAATCATTCTGAACCTAACGAAAAAAAAATATTTCATTGTGTTTGTTTATTAATAAATTATTGTTAACGTATCTAAAATATATTTAGTTGGGTTAGGCTAAATTAAATTGCGCTTGTTGTAATAAGGTTAGGTAGGTTTTCAAAGTTTCTCTTGGTACAAAATTATAAATTTTTAAATTACCATAAATGGAAAAAATATATATTTAAACGTATAAGAGAAAATTTTAGAAAGGACTTAATTTTAGATGAGTTCTTGCTAATTGACCAGTTTTACCTAATCGGCACGACATATATATATATATATATATATATATATATATATATATATATATATATATATATATATATATATATACTTTTTTACCAATAGGTATTTTATTACATAATATGGTACAAAATATATTAGAGATGCATTGTTGATATAAAGATGTAATATACAGTACATGAGGTGTGAGAGATACATGTTTAGTACATATTGTTACGTGTATATATGTATGTATATATATAACACCACTATATTTTTGTAAATCTTTATTTGATTATATTTATCTTTACCTGCATGGTACTGAGGATGTCTTTGTTAACTTTATGGTTTATTTCTATTATATTAATCAAAACTAAGCGTTAAACTACCACCATTATACAGCGCTGTAATTCATGGCTTAACCACTAGTCATGAGTGAGAAGGGTTGTATTTGAGAGGGAGCTACTTAACATGGGCCAGTAGGCTGGCCGCTGTGCTTCACATTTCTTAAGTTCTTCTATCTTCTAATAGTGGGCCTCCTGTGACGTCATCTTCATTTCAGCACCTTTACTCTGGCAGTATGAAACACTGTTCATGTTTCAGCTACACATTGTTGAGGACTATGTAGCTCAACAGTTCTCCGCACTGAGGGACTGACTACCTCAAAACTTCTTCAAGGTTAATGGAGTGATCACATATGTTTACCTCTCCAGGCAAAACGTTTCGACAGATATCCAACTGTTGCACATTCATCCACTTCTACGCTGCCTTGTGCAGCCTGTATTCCAGCTGTGTTTTTCCAACACCAGTTGATGTACCACCAAAGGGCACCTTAAATCTACATCTCTTTTACTATAGTATAAAAAACTTGTTTTAGTCTGTCAATTCACAGACCAAGAGCTATAATCCTAATCCCTATCCTGCCCGCAATGCACAGCATATTAGGGGCTTTTGGCATGTACATCTCATTTATACCTATGTATCATGTCTACCTAACTATGTATCATTGTACCATGTCTAAATAAACTATTACTATTAATATATCTTATCTCTTCCCCAGCTAACACCGAGGTACCTAATCACCGCTGGGTGAATGTTTTCCAGAAAGTGAGAGAACAGTCTGCCCTTCCAATCAATCGAATTCAGGTCCCCTCGGCTGTGTGTCGAGCGCTCTACTACTGGACTACAAATCAAGATAATATCAGGACTTACTGAAACCTCAAGTGACAAGGTCATACGCATCACTTTACGATAAATAAGATACTTTTGCAACACTTGCGAATCTTTAGTCGGGACACGCTACGCCAGCCAATGGCTTCTTAATAATAATAGTAATAATAATATCTTTATTTCTACTTGTACAAGGTATACATACCATAGCTGGCATCAATGAAAATACTGATATATAGAGAGTCCCTTGTTATGCAAAGCATTTCTGGCAAATTAGGTTAATTTTGTCACAGGATGCGACCCACACCAGTCCACTAACGCCCAGGTACCCATTTTTACTGATGGGTGAAGACGGTCAACCGGTGTAAGGAAACAAGCCCAATGTTTTCACATTTGCCTGGAATCGAACCCAGACTTTTAGCGTGTGAAGCGAGAGCTTTGCCACGAGGCCACGGGCGACCGTTCAGTCCAGTGCAGAAAAACGGTGGAAGATGAGTAGTTTTAGGTAAACAGTTCCTGGGGCTGATTGTCTCGAAAATTTCTGTGTTGAACAAGTGTCTTATTTATCATCTTGTCAGATTTTTAAACCATCTATTCAAAGCATCACTTGATGAAACAAACCACGATATGGGTGGGATTAGAACTCATGGCAAGTGAGTCGTAAAACTCCAGGGCAGTGCGTTAACCACTGGGCTAACTGAATACAATAAGATTCTTTCAACTAGGTATATTTATACACCAGGCTTGGTCTCAGACCGGGCCGCGGGGGCGTTGACCCCCGAAACCCTCTCCAAGTGTACTCCAGGTATGGGGAGGTTAGCATGGGCCCCACTGTGACCACAAATGCCAGCTGGTACAGTGGCTTACGCACTGGCCTGGAGTTTTACGAATCACTTGCCATAGGTTCTAACCCCACCCGTACCGTGGTTCGTTTGCAATCGTGTTATTACAATTTCGCGAACCATCACTTGATGCGCCGAAGGTCTGCTGGTTCCTGTCCACCTGCAACTAGCGACACCATCAGCTTCCAGCTCAGATAAAAAAAAACTGAGAACTTTGTTGTTTAATCTGGTGCAGTGGTCCCTAACTTTATACAAGAGTCACACTGAATTATCAAATGGATGACGAGGGTTGCGCTTTATACCGAGAATATTAAACACACAGATATACCGCTTCATATTTTAGAGCAAAGTTATGGGATTTTGACATTTATTATACTACGAAAGGAAAATTTTAGTACGTATCCACTTTTGAAGTGAAGATCTTGCTATATGAACCTTAGCGACACTGATTAACAAATATAACGCTAAAATATGTTTATATAACACAGAACTCATTTTTTAGTTTTTTTTTTACATAATTTCTGTACTAAATTTCATCCTAGTTTTATTCCGTCTTAATAAAAATCATATATTAAAAATGAAGAAACACTGCAAGTTAGTTAATCGGCCCATGCTAGGTAAGTCCAACTCAAACCCACCTTCACCCACTCATACACCCATGGAACCTAATTAAAGGTTACCCAAGTTGTCAGCCAAGTGACGTTACCTGGGAATATTCTCCGCTCACCTGAGACTCCGTTGCCTAGTGCTGTACTCTAACTTTTTTTATATATTTTTTGCAATCTTTTTTCTTACAAAGTATTTCCTCTCCTCTTTCTCCTTTCTTGATTCCTTGAAGATAATTGTCGCTGCTTTGATTGTCCTTGATTCCATATGTCGTTGTGTTGCTTTATTAAGCAAGGTTGGGGCAAGCGGAGGAGGGTAGTGTAAACAATCCCTTTCCCGTTTTTTTTGGACGGCAAGAACTGGGAGGAAGAGGAAGAGGAACCAAATAAAGTGAAGTAAGAAGACAGAAAAATGAAGGAAGAATGAAGAAAAATGAAGGAAGAAAAACCACTACCACAGCCAACACCTTAGCTACAACTATTATCATCCCCCCACACCATCATCACTACCAGAATCATTACCACTACCACCACCACTACAACCAATCAACACCATTATCACCATCAGCACCGCCCTAACCACCACAGCAACTACCACCACTTCACCACCACCATCACCACAACAACCACCATCACCACTACCATCACCATAATCATTACCACCACTATCGCCATCACCACAACAACCACCATCACAACCACCATCACAACCACCATCACAACCACCATCCCTCAATAACAATATTAGCAAAATTTGGAAAACTCTCCCAATTTTCACCGTTGTCCCATTTCATTTCCCAGTATAAAATAAGTATATTCATAGGGAAGCGCAAAACCTGAACGGGTCATTGAGACGTTGACCAATGGGATATAATAAAGCTTGACTCGTAGGATAGCTCTGATTCCTTGGAACAAGAACTAAGAGCAAAGGAGGGTTATGCACACAGGAAACTATTCGTGTTAGTAGCTCGGGGCTGTGTCAACGCTGGAATTAAAGAGGTAAGATTATTACGGGAATTATAATCTGGAATTATCACTAACACCTTTATAATTATGGTGTTCCCTCAGGCGGACACGTTATGAGGGATTTTGTGTGTGTGTGTGTGTGTGTGTTTGTACTACCCTATATGCGGTTGCAGGGGTCGATTCGAAGCTCCTGAGTGTGTGTGCGTGTGTACTCACCTACATTTTGTTGTAGGGGTTGAGTCACAGATCATGCCCCCGCCTCTTTGCTCCTCACTACTAGGTCCACTATCTCCCGGCTCTCCAGGTGTCTGTGTCTGTGTTAGCGCCAGCGCACTCATACGTGTTCCAACGTACCTTTCATTAACAGTATTTGTGTACGCACCCAAGTATCGAACAGAGGTGAAAAATAAAGTTACAAATCACCCAACAACACCAGTAAAACCCACCACAAATAGCTATATAGTTCGTTCAAAAAAACATAGTTTGCCTGCTATCTCTGGCTAGGAGTCTGTAGTCCTTCACAGTAGAAACTGCTTTTGTCTAGTCGTTCCATTGAGCTTAAACTGCCTGCAGGAGGATTTACCCTGACGAAGGGGCAGGAGAGTTGGACCTTCAGGTCCTCACTACTAATCCCTCCAGCTGCTGGTGCCATCTGTGCTCCCATCTATATTTTGGTCTGCATAGATGACACAAATGTCAGGAAATTTCTAATACACTCATATTATTATTATATAAATACACACACCCATATATATATATATATATATATTGTGTGTGTGTGTGTGTGTGTGTGTGTGTGTGTGTGTGTGTGTGTGTGTGTGTGTGTGTGTGTGTGTGTGTGTGTGTGTGCTGTATACATTACAACATTTCAAACGGGATTATGAATCTGCTTCTTTGAAGTAACTAGAGTGAAAATAACAGAAATTCTTGAGTGCTTTAATCTACTTACAGATCAGAGAAGTAGTAAAGAAAAATCAAAGAAGTGCAATTTATAGGATGCTTAGAAAGGTGCCTTCCCTGTTTAGTCATAAGAATAAACGAGAAGCACAGCAGGTGTACTGCCTCACTCTAGGCAGTCTTTTCTCTGAACAAAAAGGTTTAACCATATGAAGGACTAATTAAACAACTAATGGTTTAAACAACTCTCAGGTGTATTGTAAAGTCTTTAACAGGATGAACAAGATACTAACCAAACTAAAAAAAAAACATGTACTGATACACAATTTCAGTGAGGCTTCACACTACACATAACCTACTAGCAAAGTCAGTTTTTGATGCTAGCTCACTAGTCGGAGACTAGTGAGCTAAAAGGATCAATTGCAATTGATCCTGCACTGTATAGAAGTCATGACAGATTTGAGATGTTTTTTGTCTGATTTTACCTCACCTCATATTACTTATGATCTTAACTTTTCAATGTCAATAAGAAATTTTGGTGAAAAGAAGTGTATGTAAACTAGAAATTATTCTGCAAGCATTTGGCAAATACATTAGTTTTTTTGGAGAGACAGGTTCATCGATTCACTTCAGCTAGTCATGTGTGTTGCTGCCTGTGAGAACTACTTAGAAGTTGCAGGTGATTTATTAAATTTCAAACTTGCTTTAGTGATTGAAACATTACGAAAATGAACATTTTAAGGATGACATTAAAACATATCCTTGGCAATTTTTGTCGCTTTCGTCCCATGTGATGTAACCCATTTGTTTCCCATCGAGACTAGTAATTCAACTAGATGCAGTGTCGTCTAACTAACTTAACTCTTCAATTCATCATATAGTGTCTCTCTCTAGTTGAAGTAATCATCAATCCATCATACAGTGTCATCCAGATGAATTAATTCATCAGAGGGAAACTAAGAGCGAGATATTGCCTATTACTCCCGGTACCTCACTAAACATACACTAAACACACTCAAACCTTCAAAAGAATTCAATAGCAAGGGCATTCGGAAATCAACAGATTGATAATGGTTTGCAACAAAACCAGGACGATCAGATGACAAGGCAATGAGGAAGTAGCAGTAGTAGTGGAAAAGTACATAATTGTGAGTCATAGTCAAACTGGCGGTGACCAGAAGTGGTAGAACCACTGGCACACATCTCTGAAAGTGGCACTGGAGTAACACTAGAAGTTTAAGACAAAACTAACACTAATTTAGCAGAGGTAGTTGTAGCCCTCTTTTACTGTCCATTCTCACCTTACCTGTAAATTCAAAGCCATTTCTTCAAGATGGTTTAGTATATTTATTTCTGTTTTCATACTGGCAGTGGCCAGAGGAAGTGAAAGTTGGAGTGAGTCTATAGTTTTTCAATCCTTGACTAATACAACTAGATAATACACGATAGATCTTAATTTAGGAAGAAGTTGAGAGTCTTCGCAGCAGATAGCCTAGGCGTAAACTTTTAAATCCTCTGCTTTCTGTCTTGCACAGGTACTCCCATGTTTCTGTCTCTCTGTCTTTCTGTCTATCTCTCTCTCTCTTTCCTCCCTCCTACATTTATTTGCCTTACTTTATCTCCTTTTACCCTCTAAATACATTTAGTTATTACTGCCCTCATTATTAGATTACTACTGCTTCTACCATACATTGATCAAAGGCTTTATGCATTACTCAGTATTATATCTTAAGTAGAATTTATTACTAAGTTATATGACAAACGGAGGAAAAAAAATATTCAAAACAGAGGAAAAGCTAAGGACAAAGAAGTCGTCGTTTAGTAAAGCAGTAAAGTGAGGGTTAAAATTTTCACAACATTCAACTTGGAAATAAAAATGTGTGGTTTATGTATATGTAAAAAAATAGATGAGAGGATGAATAATTAATAAAGGTTGAGAGTTCATCTCTCTCTCTCTCTCTCTCTCTCTCTCTCTCTCTCTCTCTCTCTCTCTCTCTCTCTCTCTCTCTCTCTCTCTCTCTCTCTCTCTTGTTTTTACACACGGTTTCACAAGGTCAGATTGATGTTCCTAACTTTATTTACAAGCTAAGAGCTGTTACCTACATAAACTCATTTGAAAGCCTTTTTAACACCAGTCATACAAACTGGGAACAGGATGAAGTTGGAGCCATTTGCAGCCAGCGATTTCATTTGCTCAACTAACTTTATTTCGTTGATGCCATTATGCTATACAAAACATGTTCCAGACTGGAGCCATCCTAAGAATAAACGATCTCAGAGTACCAACAAATGGTCACAAGTTAAATGTTTCCTTCCTACTTCACCTCATATTAAATCATTGCCATAAAAAAATATATATATATATTCCTCACAGATGTCTTTTTGTTTAAGCTAAGCAACGCACAAAATCCAAATTAAGGTTCTAACCGTGGTTCATATTCAGGTATCCTCCCCGATACTGTATACCTACACTTATGTTCTACTTATATCGGTATTCGGTTCCCGTGTGATTGTTCTACGGTCCTGCGCAGCTCACAGAACTTAAAACAAGTTAGACTTGTTTCACAAATAACAACAAGGCACAATACCGTGACTGGAACAATACACAAATAACCCGTAAATGATCCACGTGGGACCGAAACGTCGTCGTAAGCTCCTCTCTCCTATGTTCGGGTTATTTGTGTATACACTTGTTTCTGTCGCTGCGCAGTATGAGAAGGGTATTCCCGTATCCTATAAGCCCAGCCCCTTCTACGTCAACTGTATGCAAGAGGAATAGCTCAGGAGGATCATAAAACAGTAATGGGGCTAAATACTGTATGTATGTATGCATATATTTAGGTGCGTCTGTATGTATACACGTGTGTATGTGCTTGTTTTAATGTGTTAATTTATTGTTGCATACACACATTTATGCAAAGACCTATGTGTGTCTGCTTATGTGTGTGTGTGTGTGTGTGTGTGTGTGTGTACTCACCTAATTGTGGTTGCAGGGGTCGAGACTCAGCTCCTGGCCCCTCCTCTTCACTGACCGCTACTGGGTCCCTTCTCTCCTTGCTCCATGAGCTTTATCATACCTCGTCTTAAAGCTATGTATGGTTCCTGCCTCCACTACCTCACTTGCTAGACTATTCCACTTCCTGACTACTCTATGGCTGAAGGAATACTTCCTAATATCCCTTTGACTCATCTGAGTCTTCAGCTTCCAATTGTGCCCCCTTGTTTGTGTGTCCCCTCTCTGGAACATCCTGTCACTATCAACCTTGTCAATTCCCCGCAGTATTTTGTATGTCGTTATCATGTCTCCTCTAACCCTCCTGTCCTCCAGTGTTGTCAGGCTGATTTCCCTTAACCTTTCATCGTAAGACATTCCCCTTAGCTCTGGAACTAACCTTGTCGCAAACTTTTGCACTTTCTCTAATTTCTTGACGTGCTTGACCAGGTATGGGTTCCAAACTGGTGCTGCATACTCTAGTATAGGCCTGACGTGTGTATGTGTGTGCGCGCGCGCGCATATATGCTTGGGTGTGTGTATATTAACATTTGCCTATTTGAATATATACTTGTGCATATGTATACATATGTAAAAATACACCTGAAAATAGGAAAAACACCTGAGCGCTTAGGTATGCATTCACACATATCTTCAGTTCTTCTGAAGATATGTGTATAAGCACGCAAAGCGCTCAGGTGTTTCTCTTATTTTCACTATGGTGTTTTTATATATTTGCAATCAAACTATTACTGTGGTTTCTTCCATGTATACAAACGCAGATGTTTGCATAAGCATATGTTTATGTGCATGCATATGAATATGTTCATATGTATACGCGTGCAATATAACCAAAGTGAAAAGCAGGAAATATTCCAAGAGTTTTCGTGATTTCTCACATAAAGGATTATGTGAGAAATCAAGAAACCGCTTGGAATATCGCTATTCTTTATTGTGGTTATATTGCATATTAAGATATTACCTGTTTCGTGAGATCTTACTGAATGTATATGTATACTTTTGTGTATTTTTGTTAAGTATATATGCGTGAGCACATGTATGTATGTGCATATGTCCTGATGTCATGTATATATGTATGTGTATTCGTGTGTGTCATAATGTATATATATATATATATATATATATATATATATAAAAACAACTATTGGAGGATAGATGGGCTAGTGAGAGTGTAGGAAATGGGGTCGAAAATGTATGGGGTAGATTTAAAAATGTAGTGTTAGAGTGTTCAGCAGAAGTTTGTGGTTACAGGCGAGTGGGTGCGGGAGGGAAGAGGAGCGATTGGTGGAATGATGATGTAAAGAGAGTAGTAAGGGAGAAAAAGTTAGCATATGAGAGGTTTTTACAAAGTAGAAGTGATGCAAGGAGGGAAGAGTATATGGAGAGAAAAGAGAGGTTAAAGAGTGGTGAAGCAATGTAAAAGAGAGCAGATGAGAGAGTGGGTGAGATGTTATCAGCAAATTTTGTTGAAAATAAGAAAAAGTTTTGGAATGAGATTAATAAGTTGAGGAAGCCTAGAGAACAAATGGATTTGACAGTTAAAAATAGGAGAGGAGAGTTATTAAATGGAGAGTTAGAGGTATCGGGAAGATGGAGGGAATATTTTGAGGATTTGTTAAATGTTGATGAAGACAAGGAAGCTGTGATTTTGTGTGTAGGGCAAGGAGGAATAACATCTTGTAGGAGTGTGGAAGAGCCAGTTGTGGGTGTAGGGGAAGTTCGTGAGGCAGTGGGTAGAATGAAAGGGGTAAGGCAGCTGGGATTGATGGGATAAAGATAGAAATGTTAAAAGCAGGTGGGGATATAATTTTGGAGTGGTTGGTGCTATTATTTAATAAATGTATGGAAGAGGGTAAGGTACCTAGGGATTGGCAGAGAGCGTGTATTGTTCCTTTGTATAAAGGCAAAGGGACAAAAGAGAGTGCAAAAATTATAGGGGAATAAGTCTGTTGAGTGTACCTGGTAAAGTGTATGGTAGAGTTATTATTGAAAGAATTAAGAGTAAAACAGAAAGCAGGATAGCAGATGAACAAGGGGCTTTAGGAAAGGTAGGGGTGTGTAGACCAAGTGTTTACAGTGAAACATATAGGTGAACAGTATTTGGATAAGGGTAAAGATGTTTTTGTGGCATTTATGGATTTGGAAAAGGCGTATGATAGGGTAGATAGGGGGGCAATGTGGCAGATGTTGCAGGTGTATGGAATAGGAGGAAGGTTACTGAAAGCAGTGAAGAGTTTTTATGAGTATAGTGAGGCTCAGGTTAGAGTGTGTAGGAGGGAAGGGGACTATTTCCCAGTAAAAGTGGGCCTTAGACAAGGATGTGTGATGTCACCGTGGTTGTTCAATATATTTATAGATGGGGTTGTAAGAGAAGTGAATGCGAGGGTCTTGGCAAGAGGTGTTGGGCTAAAAGATAAAGAAGCAAATACAAAGTGGGAGTTGTCACAGTTGCTTTTTGCTGATGACACTGTGCTTTTGGGAGATTCTGAAGAGAAGCTGCAGAGGTTGGTGGATGAATTGGGTAGGGTGTGTAAAAGAAGAAAATTGAAAGTGAATATAGGAAAGAGTAAGGTGATGAGGATAACAAAAAGAATAGGTGACGAAAGATTGGATATCAGATTGGAGGGAGAGAGTATGGAGGAGGTGAATGTATTCAGATATTTGGGAGTGGACATGTCAGCAGATGGGTCTATGAAGGATGAGGTGAATCATAGAATTGATGAGGGGAAAAGGGTGAGTGGAGCACTTCGGAGTCTGTGGAGACAAAGAACCTTGTCCATGGAAGTAAAGAGGGAATGTATGAGAGTATAGTTATACCAACGCTCTTATATGGGTGTGAAGCATGGGTGATGAATGTTGCAACGAGGAGAAGGCTGGAGGCAGTGGAGATGTCATGTCTGAGGTCAATGTGTGGTGTGAATATAATGCAGAGAATTCGGAGTTTGGAAATTAGGAGGAGGTGCGGGATTACCAAAACGATTGTCCAGAGAGCTGAGGAGGGGTTGTTGAGGTGGTTTGGACATGTAGAGAGAATGGAACGAGACAGAGTGACTTCGAGAGTGTATAAATCTGTAGTGGAGGGAAGGCGGGGTAGGGGTCGGCCTAGGAAAGGTTGGAGGGAGGGGGTAAAGGAAGTTTGTGTGCGAGGGGCTTGGATTTCCAGCAAGCATGTGTGAGCGTATTTGATAGGAGTGAATGGAGGCATATGGTTTTTAATACTTGACGTGCTGTTGGAGTGTGAGCAAAGTAACATTTATGAAGGGATTCAGGGAAACCGGCAGGCCGGACTTGAGTTCTGGAGATGGGAAGTACAGTGCCGGCACTCTGAAGGAGGGGTGTAAATGTTGCAGTTTTATAACTGTAGTGTAAAGCACCCTTCTGGCAAGACAGTGATGGAGTGAATGATGATGAAAGTTTTTCTTTTTCGGGCCACCCTGCCTTGGTGGGAATCGGCCGATGTGTTAATAAAAAAAAATATATATATATGTAGAGAGAGAGAGAGAGAGAGCATATGTATGATTGTGTGTGTGTGTGTGTGTGTGAGGGGAGATGGATGTGTGTACATGTACAAAAATACGCGTGTATTCACTTGCATTTGCATATTTGTTTGATAAAACAATGTTAGAACTGAATCCAGTCAGACTAATACTAGATGTGTTTCAGTCTGTGCCAGACCTGAGAGAGATACCCAGCCCTGAGAGAGATACCCAGCCTCCTCTACCCTAGTGCATGCAAAGGAATGGTAGAGGGCCACCACAAAATTTCTTAACAAAATGTATAGAAATTATGTATTCGTGTGCGCATATAAATGTATACTTAACTAATTGTGGTTGCTGGGGTCGAGCCTCAGCTCCTGGCTTGCCTCTAGACTAGCTGCTACTATTTTTCAGACAGGGAATTCTCCAGTTATTGAATGAAAATCTGTATCACAGATTTCATTTAAAACTAGCAGTTACGTAGAACAAAACATTACTAACCTTATCTTCTTTTAAAAATGCTAGAAGTTCAGCTAGATCGAGCAATTTCAATATTTTAACTATTAGTATATTGCCAAACTTGCACCTACACATGCCATCAGTTGCACTGACATTTTCCTAGTTACGATACACTAGAAATGAACATTTGAAGCCAATTAGATCCGGTGTTCTCAAGTTATAAAGAATTTCTTTTGAGGAAAGAGTAAATCAAGCAACCACTGTAAGGTTGATATCTAGAAATCAGCAACTTCACTGTACAACCCTAAGAGTTTACTAGTGAAAAACAATTATGTTGAGAGGTCAAGCAAGACCCAATAAAGAACCAACAAGAAAATATATGCAAAAATTTTTATTCCATAAACCAATTTTGTGCAAAAACATGAAAAATGTGAAAAAAAAAACTAATTTTACCTAAATTCAAAACCAAAATAGGTAATTACCTGGTAAATATTGTTATTATATCTATGAGGGAACCCCTAAACAAGTAGGGGTCATTGAGTGCTTTGGGGAATGAACGGCAGTCAGATTAGACCCAAGGAAGAGGAGGTGAGTTTCAACTCTTGGCATCAAGAGAACCTCACTGGCGTCAAAGAAACGTTCTTTAAGAAAAGTCAGTATGAAATTCCTTGCACGTACTGCAATCATTCATATAAAGGACGAGTAGAAAGCAGAGAGAGAGAGAGAGAGAGAGAGAGAGAGAGAGAGAGAGAGAGAGAGAGAGAGAGAGAGAGAGAAAACAGAGGAGAGAAAAGAAAGGGAGAGAGAAAGAGTAAGAGACGGAGAGAGAGACATATATTGGATCATGAAATACCTTCAGGACATCCCAGCCAATGGACGAGGAAATTTTTGGTCTCCTGGGCTCCGCCACAGGACATCTCAAAGAAAAGCAATACTCGACATTTACAGCCTCGTAAAAATCGAAACTTTGGCAATAAACTTGCAGCATATTCCGATCACCTTGCTAGGTATATACCAACCAATGGATAGTTTGTAATATAAAGCTCTACTGGAAGAAATCACTCTAAAACACGTGAAAATAACTAGAAAACAAAATCAGTGGTAAAAATAAAGGATATTTGATCCCTTTCGTTTGTGTATATTTTTTTGTGGCTCTTTTGCTGAAGCCGTTACGCTAATTATAGACCTTATGCTGTGAATATAAAAGGTTGTTTTTTCTCAAATAAAAATATTTTGAATGAAAGTCGAAAGACCCTTTTTTAAATAGTGGTAAATATTACGAAAAATCAAACAGAGAAGAAAAAAATCCAAAGGATACAATTGATTTTTTGATTGGGGTTTAGGGATGCGTAAACAATAAAATCTGCATGGTAAAGAACGTCTGTACTTTTTAATATTCAGGATAAGACTATATGCACAGGCAGACACACATGCACGCACAACTACACACGCAAATAAAAACAGATTGGCACGCAAACACACACACACACCTATGGAGGACCTAGTAGCGATCAGTGAAGAGGTGGGGACAGGAGCTATGACTCGACCCTTGCAACCACAAATAGCTGAGTACAAATAGGTGAGTGTACACACACACACACACACACACACACACACACACGCACACACACACACACACACACACACACACACGCACACACACACACACACACACACACACACACACACACACACACGCACACACACACACACACACACACGCTTATATGAAAATTTTAATACAAATGCGCAGGGGGACTGGCACCTTGAGACACGAACAAGAAAATGTGAGTTCTTTTAATTAAAAAAAATGGATACATAAGTATTGTAACAAAGAGAAGGTGACTGGAGAGGAGAGTAAACAACTCTACCTTCCCAGCTTACCTCTCTCTCTCTCCCTCTCCCTCTCTCTCTCTCTCTCTCTCTCTCTCTCTCTCCATCTTTTCCAGTCAACATTTATGATGTAATAATGTTGGTAGAATTACCGACAATGTGTTAGGTAGGACACATGTGTAGCTAATGTGACATTTTATTGCCACAAAGTTTCGCTCTTCAATGCAAATAGTAAATACACACATTTTTCACCTCACTTCGTAATATATACAGGAGAAGGGGTTACTAGCCCCTTGCTCCCGGCATGTTACTCGCCTCCTACGACACGCATGGCTTACGGAGGAAGATTTCTCTTCCACTTCCCCATGGAGAAAAGAGAAAATAATCCAGAACAAGAAGTAGTAAGAAAATAGGATTAAACACAGAGGGGTGTGTATATATATGCTTGTACATGAATGTGTAGTGTGACCTAAGTGTAAGTAGAAGTAACAAGACGTATCTGAAATCTTGCATGTTTATGAGACGGAAAAAAGACACCAGCAATTCTACCATCATGTAAAACAATTACAGACTTCCGTTTATACAGGACGGTAGTACCTCCCAGGGTGGTTGTTGTCTACCAACCTACTATATATATATATATATATATATATATATATATATATATATATATATATATATATATATATATATATTATTGCGCCCCTTGAACTGGGCCTCAATGTATATAATGTATATTTCAATTTTCTATAATTTTATATTACGAATATTCTCGATTATAGCTAAATCGTTAATATTTTGCTTTATATTATTATTAGACTATTATTTAACTTAGCTATATTTATTAGGTAGGATATTATATTTTATGTTGTGCTCGAGAGTGTGTAGTAACTGCCTTGGTGTTGGCAAACGACTGTTATGCTGCCGGCGTCTAGTTGCGGGGAGGGAGTCAGTCTCTGGACTCACCTGAGCTGGATGGTTGTTCCTCCTTCATCTCTCTCTCTGGCCTGCTGACCCTCGTCGAGTCAACACCTCCTTCTATTTCTACTTGTTTTCTCGACCTTAGACTCTGTTGGGTAGAGTATGCATTCGTGGGTGAGGCGAATCATACTTCTCAGGACTCTGTGTAACTCTGTTCACAGAGAATAGACTAGACAGTGATTATTCGACGTTTTCTGGGTTGTGTGTCACTTTGACACTCTTTGATAACTCAAGTCTCAAGCTCTAGCTCTGGACCTAATTCGATAAGGCATCTGTGCACCGCCACAGTTTGGGATTGTTTATGCTGAACCTAGTTTCAGTAGAAAGGGAGTTTTGTGACTGTTTTGGAGGATCTACTGATGGTCCCCAGTTAGGGTCGATTTTCTATCTCCTTGTTCCTGACGCTGTGTTGCTGTTGCCTGTTATAGTGCTGTTCTGCGAATTGGTCATTTTTCTGGACAATCAAGCTGTTCTGATTGTCAGTTTGTTAGAGCAGCTAGCTTACGATTTCTGTCGTACACTGGTTGAGTCGAGTCTTAGAGTTACAGAGAGCACACTCATACACACATTTATTATTATTTGTATATATTATTGTTATTACTGACATTGTACCTGATGGTACCTCTGAGTCATTTATATATATGTGCCCTCAGCACAGACTTATTGTATATGAGAGCAGTGTAGGAGCTACCCTCCTAAGTATCCTATTTGATATCTTAATTAATATCTTTATATTTGATTTACTACGTTACCCTAGATTTTCTCACTTTGTTAATAAATCTTTTAAATCATTTACTTTGGTTAGTACCCTATCAGTTGCAATCCTCGAAAGCTATATAATATGTCGGATAACTGAACCAGGATACTGACTTTGTTGCAAAAGCCCAGTAACAGGCTGGATGCTAGAAGGGCTATCCTTTCTAGTGTTCACTGGAGATATCTATTGTTAATAGATATCGTGTCATTTTGTAACATATATATATATATATATATATATATATATATATATATATATATATATATATATATATATATATATTATATATATTTTATCACTTGGAACATTATGTATCAATAGTTAGTATACAAAATACAATATGCAAACTTATATCATGCTAAGAAGATAATTCTTATGATGGTGAATGTTTTTTCACAGAAATTTTGTAATTGAATCACTTCCCTGGATGTCCCCAGAAACTGCAAGTCTTTCCCACCAATTATTAAATGTACTTCAAGCTCAGTGAACTTTGTACCTATGTATGTATGTCTGTATACATAGGTATGTTATGTACATACATGCGTACATACATTATTATATGTACATATATACACACAATAATAATAATTTGCTGCTCCTTGAATATTTTGTTTAATTTTGGTGATCTAATTACATAAAAGACGAAAAGAAAAGAAACAATTGTAGAGTAGATCAGCAGTAGCATCTTCGGCACATATTATTATTATAATCATGGGGAGCTCTAAACCCTTAGGATAATACAGCGCCTGTGGGAAGAAGGAATGGAAGGTATTTAGGCTCAATTCAGGGAACTGGAGCACAGGTCTAATTCCCTGAATCCAATTCACCAGCATCAAGCAACCTTCCTTGAGGGATCTTCGGCTCACAACCGAAGGTCCCTGGTTGAATCTTGAGCTGGTAAAAATGTATAGTTAAGACACACACATAACCCGCGCTTAGGAGACAAATAAATGATGACGTTTCGCTTCGACTAGGACCATTAACGGTTCACTGATGGTGATTTTATTTAGACACCTGTTGCTCCTGTTCACCCAGACTCGAACAGGTGTCATGTAAGTGTATTGCATGGGCCAGTAGGCCTGCTGCAGTGTTCCTTCATTCTTATGATAACTGTTGTGGGTGTCATCCTGGGGGTGGTATAACCCGAGGAAGATAACAGTTATTAGAATGTAAATACTACTTTGTGAAAAAAAAAATATTTTGCACGAAAACAACAAATGTGGCCATTTAATCTGAAATTTTTTTGAAGAAAAGACTCAAAGATCAATAAGTTTTTTTCTTCAGGAAAGCGAGGTTAGGAAAAGGCATACGATGCTTTAAGAAAATAGCACAATTTCGTTCAAGAGAATGAACTCAAAACTCGTAGCATTTTGGTAACATAAAATTCTGGTATGAAATTCAGGGATATTTTTCTTATTTTAGCACACTGGTCGTCTCCCACAGAGAAAGGGTGACACGTAAAAGAGGAAACATGTTCACCATCACTCATTCAATCACTCACTATTATAATTATTATTTTACTATTATT
The DNA here is from genome assembly GCA_009830355.1 of Cherax destructor. Classification (NCBI taxonomy): domain Eukaryota; kingdom Metazoa; phylum Arthropoda; class Malacostraca; order Decapoda; family Parastacidae; genus Cherax; species Cherax destructor. Next base: position 235,254 of record WNWK01000702.1, read on the forward strand.
ATATAACTATTATTTTTATTATTAATACTATTCATAGGAAAGCGCTAACCACGTACAATCATGAGATAAAATGCATATAAGGTTCTAATACTCAGGAACAAATCTCACCTAAGCAGTCATCAAGGCATTAATAAACCCGGGAAAACTATTCTTATATCATTACACAAACGATTAAAACCTATTGATCTAAACTCACACTCCCTCGGTAAACAAGAGTTGCAGTCTAGTTTTTTCTCTTCCAGAAACACAGACATTCCCTGGCTGGGTAAACTCACCTCTGTTTTGAAGGAAGGTGAAGCTCTTTGTGTCTGAGAGATCTCACAGTTTTTATGTTTTTTTAGCCCGAGATATTTTGGGTGTGATAAACTATGTTGGTATGTGTTGTTATGACAGGTGGAGAAAATGTAGGGGCTGGAGCAGGGTGTGATGATGGTGGTGGAGGGTGTGATGATGGTGGTGGTGGGTGTGATGATGGTGGTGGTGGGTGTGATGATGGTGGTGGTGGGTGTGATGATGGTGGTGGTGGGTGTGATGATGGTGGTGGTGGGTGTGATGGTGGTGGTGGGTGTGATGATGGTGGTGGTGGGTGTGATGACGGTGGTGGTGGGTGTGATGATGGTGCTTGTGGGTGTGATGGTGGTAGTGGGAGTGATAGTGATGGTAGGTGCCACAGTGATGGTGGTTGACGTGATAGTGATGGTAGGTGCCACAGTGATGGTGGTTGACGTGATAGTGATGGTAGGTGCCACAGTGATGGTGGTTGACGTGATAGTGATGGTGTCACAATGATTTTAGTTGACATGATAGCAGTGGTGTTAGGTGTCACAAAGATGAGTGTTGACGTGATAGTGAATGATTGTGAATATGTGATTAACTCTCTGTGTACCTACGAGTGTATGTGTGTGTACTCACCTAATTGTGGTTGCAGGGGTGGAGTCATAGCTCCTGGCCCCTCGTGTGCGTGTGCTTGGGATCTTCATAACCAATTCTACTGCACCCCATTTCAAAGACAATATTATACTGATGTTAAAAACTTAGTGAACCAAGACTTTGGAGCTACTCCTCACCTTCCTTGGAACAAATCTGATTTCCTCCCATTCCCCAGTCACTGTATAACCATCATGTTTTGTCTGGCTTCCCCATGAACATAACTCATTACGTCCCCTAAGTAGCAGAATTTATTTAATAACCTCCGCATCGTACCCTGGTATGTGTCTTCAGTCTGTGTCCAGTGGTACTTGTCCCTCCAGTGTCATTATGTCGATTTACACTCTCTCGACGCCCAGGAATTTTTTATGTCGTAATCATATCTCCTCTTGCTTCATACGCTTCCTTCAGCAGTCTTGTGCGAGTCACAACTCTCTCAATACAACTGTTTAAGAATTCTGTCTGAAATTTGCATTTTTTATTTTCGTTTTTTTTTTCATTTTCTCATATTTGCTAATTATTATTTTTGCATTTCATAATGATTTCATATTATTATTATTATTATTATTATTATTATTATTATTATTATTAATTTATATTATTTTCAATATAAGATTTATATTCATGTTATTATCATGCGTTAGTAAGTCAATGCAAACAAAAATTAATTCTCATAACATTTCGTCACATTTCACAAGACTTCACAATATCACGCACCATTGCGCTAAATCTCACACCTCGCAATATCTGGCAACATTCGCAACATGAAACACCTGGAGCCAACATTAGGGGGCATGTTGTTGTTGCTGTGGTATAATTGACGGCCTCTGAGTATGATCAGCCCGCAGCAACCAGCGGCAAGAATGTGGAATTAATAATAACTCGTGAGAGCAGCTGAATTATGGGACAGGATAAATTATCGTAATCATGAGTAATTACGAAGCTTATCAGGCAGTTTTACGCAGATGAAATAGGGGATTGTAGAAGAAGGGATTTGGGATTTTTTTTATACGAGAAAGGATTGTGGAGGAGAGAAATTGGGGATTGATGAAAGGGGGTTGAAAGAGGATTTTCGGATTGTGAAGAACAGAATCAGAGAATGTTGGAGAGAGGAGGGAAAAATGGAGGGGGAAGGGAGCAAATATGTAAAAGAGAGGATTTTGGGAATGTTTGGTGTAAATTATGACTTATAGACGGGAGGATTAGGGATGCTGGAGACTGTTATTATGGATTCTGTAAGGAAAACTTGGGATTATGTACACAATAATAGGTGATTATGCAAGAATGATTTAGGGACGGAGAATGATAAGGTGATTAACACTTTCGTTTTGTATTAGGAAATAGATCGAATCTCTTATGGGATTGGGAGATAATTCTCCTCCTATTCGTTTAGTTTAGAACCTTCAGTAGAGAGCCAGGAACTAATCGTCACTGAGGACTGTTAAAGTATGTAGGTAAAACATAAGTAACTTACGAAAATATAATTCCTTAGTATTGTGTGGGATGATTTGTAGATCAAATTTTCAATGTTTTCAGGGTTATCTCGTTTTGTTTCATCTGATTCAATTTGCTCATTTTTTCATGGACTTAGTTTGTACCATGAACTCATTTGAATTGCGTGTTGTTTTCCTTTAATAAAATTACAACAATCTGTGGATAGACGAGTCCTTATTTAAGCTTTCTCATTCTCTCCCCCTCCATAATTATATGGGTTGTTGAGGTGGTTTGGTCATTTAGAGAGAATGGATCAAAGTAGAATGACTTGGAGGGCGTATAAATCTGTTGGGGAGGGAAAGTGGGGTAGGGGGAAGTGTAAAAGAGGTTTCGTGGGCGAGGGACTTTGACTTCCACCAAGCGTGCGAGAGCGTGTTAGATAGGAGTGAATGGAGACGAATGGTTTTTGGGACCTGACGAGCTGTTGGAGTGTGATCAGGGTAATATTTTGTGAAGGGGTTCAAGGAAACGTTTGCTAGAACACAGTTCTAGCAAAAGCAAGAGGACTAGGCAAGAATAACGGGAATGACAGTGCAATGGATGAGAGAATACCTGACAGGAAGAAAACAACGAGTGATGGTACGTGACGAGGTGTCAAGAGTGGGCGCCTGTTACGAGCGGGGTTCCAAAGAGGTTAGTCTTAGGGCCTGTGCTGTTTTTGATATATGTGAATGACATGACGGAAGAGATAGATTCAGAAGATGTGAAGCTAATGCGAAGAAATCAAACAGATGAGGATCTAGACAGGCTGCAAACCTAGTCTATCAACTGGCTCCTGGAGTTTAAGACCAACAAGTGCAAAGTCATAAAGATTGGGTAAGGTCAAAGAAGCCCACAGATAGAGTACATGTTACTGGGCAAAAAGACTGCAAACCTAACTCAAGGAAAAGGATCTTGGGGTGAGTATAATATCGAGCTCATCTCCTGAGGCTCACATCACTAAAATAGAAGTTTAGGATATTGGCAGTTTGGAGGGACGTGTAAACTGTCGAATCTAAGCACCTCCGTAAAGACAGTGATTATGTATGAGTGATGATGAAAGTGTTGAATAATGATGAGTTCTTTCTTTCTTTTTAGGTCACCCTGCCTCGGTGGGAAACGGCCAACGTAATATATATATATATATATATATATATATATATATATATATATATATATATATATATATAGTGCTTGCGCTTTGAAGGTGGGGTGGATATATATTGCAGATTTTGAACTGTAGTGTAAGCACGCCTCTGGCAAGACAAAGATGGAATGATGGTGAAAGTGTTTCTTTTCCTCGGGTCCCCCTACCTCAGTGGGAAACGACTGGTGTTAATAAAAAAAAATTAATATATTCATCTATTTCTCTCAGACTCACTCCACCTGCAGAAAACTCACTTTTTCATTAAAGTTCCAACACCTCCATGACAATAACAGTTCAAAGGCATGAGTGGAAGAGTGGGCAGACAATTAATCTTCCTCTGAGATCAAAGAATCGTTTCATCCCAAAACTAACATATTTATCACATTCGGTTCCATAATCCCTAATCCTCATTACCTCAATCTTCCATCTTCTCACTCAACTCTCCCATGATTCTCTTTCATACAAATCTCCATTCTCCAATCCATCCTCCGAATTCCCAATTTTACCTCCACAGTCAGCAATTCTTTTCTTGACAATCGTCTGTCTTCCCATCCTTTACAATCAATAAATTAGTCTTCACAACTTCTAAAATTTCTCCATCATTCTATTAACAATCAGCAAATCCTCTGTTCCACAATCCTAGCGACATTCCATGCATAATTTCTAATCCTTTCCGCTTCGCTCCCTTACTCCATCTGCATAAAAGAACTTGTTAATCTTCATAATTACTCAAAATTTATGATAATTTATCTCGTCCCATAATTCAGCTTGTCTCGTGGGAGATGTTATTAATTCTTGCCGCTGGTTGCTGAGAGGTGATCACTCTTGGAAGCTGCAAATTATATCACAGCAAACAAAATGTTCTCAGTGTTGACTCAGATGTTGCATCTGGATATTGTTGCTAGATGTTGTGCATTGTGAGATGTTGTGCATTGTGTGATGTTGTGCATTGTGTGATGTTGTGCATTGTGAGATGTTGTGAGATGTTACATGTGGGACTTTAAATGATTTTATGACAAGTGTCTTGGGAGATGTTGTGCAATGTTGTGAAATAAAAATGTTGCGAGATAAGAGATATTGAAATGTGAAATACAAGATTGCGTGAGGTTGCGTTATATTTGTGAGATCTTTTGTGATTTTCCGTTATACTGTGGGATCTTGCGTGATGTTGCGAAAAGCTGCGAGAGGGAAGACGCTGTGAAATTTTATAAGTGGCAAGATTGTCATAGATTTTGGGAGAATCTAAGAGATTTAGAGAGATGCTGCGAGACGCTACCAACGACTAAAAGGGCTGTGTTGGGCTTGGAAACCCAAACAATGAGAAAAATGACATGAAAGCAAATAGTGCTGCGAGTCACGAAATCGTAATAACAAGATTGCAAACAACCCACGGTACGGGTTGGGTTAAAACTCATGGCAAGTGAGTCGTAAAACTCTAAACAAGTGCATAAGCCACTGAGCTAGCTGGCTACAATAAAATTCATCCAACTAGGTATATTTATACACCATAGGAAGGTTGGCATGGGCCCCACAGATGTAAAAATTTGTATCTGGGATCACAGTGGAGCCCGTGCTAACCTCTTTATAGTGTATAAATATACCTAGTGCTACGACCAATGAATACTGAACCATGTGATCTAAACTCACTAGATCGTAACAACACCATCGCAAACGCTAGTGATGATGCGATCCTGAGCATCGAGTACACAGGGAAGCAGGATGAGTAGGACGGGAGAAGCCAAACTATAAAAGAGGGGACAACACAGGCATGAGAAATTTCCTGCATAAGGTTCAGTGGAAAAGAGAACTAGCGGACAAATCAGTAAATGAAATGATGGGCAACAGAAACAATGGGAAGATCAAAACGAGCCCTTGGTTTCCCCAAAGATGTAGAGAAGTCAAGGCTAAATGTACTAGAGAATGAAAAAAAGTATAGAAGACAAAGAACCCAGGAAAATAGAGAGATTCGTCATACAGCTAGAAACGAATATGCACAGGTAAGGAGGGAGACCCAGCGGCAATACTGATCCAAAGCTGTTGTACAGCCACATCAGGAAGAAAAACAACAGTCAAGGACCATGTAATCAGGCTGAGGAAGGAAGGAGGAGAGATCACAAGAAATGACCAAGACGCAAGTGCTGAACACAGTACACATAAGGAGGAGGTGAAGAAGCTGCTAAGTGAACTAGATACCTAAAAGGCGTTGGGACCGGACAATCTCTCTCCATGGGTTCTGAGAGAGGGCACAAAGGCACTGTGTGTACCACTAACAACAATCTTTAATACATCTTTTGAAACAGTGCAGCCACCTGAGATGTGGAAGACAGTAAATGTCCCAATTTTTAAGAAAGGAGACAGACAGGCAGCATTAAACTACAGACCAGTGTCACTGACAAATGTAGTATGCAAAGGCATTTAGAAAATTATCAGGAGAAGAGTGGTGGAGCTCCTAGAAAAGAATGAGCTTATAAATGATAACCAGCATGGTTTTAGGGAAGGGAAATCGTGTGTCATAAACCTACTGGAGTTTTACGACAAGGTGACAGAAGTAAGACAAAAAGAGAGAGGGGTGGGTAGATTGCATTTTCTTGGACTGTAAGAAGACTTTCAACACAGTTCCATACAAGAGATTAGTGCAAAAACTAGAGGACTTTGCATGAATAACGGGAATGGCACTGCAATGGATCAGAGAATGCCTGACAGGAAGAAAACAACCAGTGATGGTACGTGACGAGGTGTCAAGAGTGGGCGCCCGTAACGAGCAGGGTTCCAAAGGGGTCTTAGGGCCGGTGCGTTTTTGATATATGTGAATGACATGACGGAAGAGATAGATTCAGAGATGTCCCTGTTTGCAGATTATGTGAAGCGAATGTGAAGAATTCAGACAAATGAGGATCAAGTAAGACTAACAAGGGATCTAGACAGGCTGCAAACCTAGTCCATCAACTGGCTCCTGGAGCTTAAGTCCAGCAAGTGTATAATACCGAGCACAACTCCTAAGGCTCACATCAACAAAATAACTGCTGCATCATAAGGGCGCTTTGCAAACCTAAGAATAGCGTTTCGACACCTTAGTAAAGAATCATTCAAAACTCTGTACACAGTGTAAGTCAGACCCATATTGGAATATGCAGCACCAGTATGGATCCCACATCTGGTCAAGCACATTAAAAAATTACAGAAAGTGCAAAGGTTTGCAACAAAAATAATCCCTGAGCTAAGAGGTATGTCCTACAATGAGAGGTTAAGGGAAATCGACCTGATTACACTGGAGGACAGGAGGGATAGGGGAGACATGATAATGACATATAAAATATTGGGATTAATTGACAAGGAGGATAGGGATAGGATGTTCCAGAGATAGGACACAAAAACAAGGAGTCACAACTGGAAGTTGAAAACTCAAATGAGTCACAGGGATGTTAAGAAGAATTTCTTCAGTCAGAGTAGTCAGGAAGCAGAACAATCTAGAGAGTAATGTAGTGGAGGCGGGTACCTTACATAGCTTTAAGAAGTATGATAAAGCTCATGGAACAGGGGGAGAGTAGCGACCAGTGATGAGGCGGGGCCAGGAGCCGTTAATTGACCCCTGCAACCACAAATGTATACATGTGCACACACACACACGCACACACGCACACACAAAAGCTACCTCTAACACGTACATTGTCATCCTGTCATGGCGGCAGCAACATCAGCACGATCTTTTTCGTTTTTACTTTTACTAAACCTTCGCTTGACGGCTTTTTGTCACATATCCGGCTGGTAGTGGCTATAACTCTCATTGCAACGTTCCTCCTCTATCCGGCACTTCTCTCTTCTTATCCACTTTTATCCTCATATTTGTTAGGTAAAAGGACACAAGTTCAACTAATGCGACATTTTATTTTGGCAACGTTTCGCTCTCCAGGAGCTTTGTCAAGCTTTTCAAAGCTCCTGGAGAGCGAAACGTTGCCACAATAAAATATCGCATTAGTTGCACTTGTGTCCCTTTAATTAACATATTGTAGGTAATTTTACCAACATTATTAAAAGCCACTTACTTGTCTGCTCCACTTTGATCATTCTTATTCAAACTCTAAATTATGTTGAGGTATGATTTCCATAAGTATTGCATTACTTTTATGCGTTACCAGGGGAGGATCTACTATGAAATTAATGAAGCTTAGGCTTCTGGGCCCCTAATCCCGGTGGGGCCCCAAACGCCACTTCAGTCTACATTGCTTAAAAATTTTGGGTCTACTGTATGAGAAGGGGTTGCGAAGGGGCGCCCCATAATGGTTCAACCTTCAGGGCGCAAAAAAAATGTAGGTTTTCCACAGGGGTTTTGGTGAATGGAATTGTAAAATTAAGCTGGGTAACTGATAGGCTCTTCTTAATAGTTATTTTGAGAACGTTCGTGAGTTTATCGGTGGAAATTGCAAGTAGCAAGAAGATCGTACGTTGGAACCCATGCCATTTATTTTCGTTCACACACACACACACACACACACACACACACACACACACACAAACACACACACTGCGTGGAATAGATAAGGTGGACAGAGACAGGATGTTCCAGAGATGGGACACAGAAACAAGGGGTCACAAATGGAAGTTAAAGACTCAGACGACTCAAAGGGATGTTAGGAAGTATTTCTTCAGTCACAGAGTTGTCAGGAAGTGGAACAGTCTAGCAAGTGATGTAGTGGAGGCAGGAACCATACATAGCTTTAAGACGAGGTATGATAAAGCTCATGGAGCAGGGAAAGAGAGGACCTAGTAGCAGTCAGTGAAGAGGCGGGGCCAGGAGCTAAGTCTCGACCTCTGCAACCACAATTAGGTGAGTACACACACACGCACTCGCACACAGAACAAACTTTTATCGAAAAGTGGTACAGTACACCAGTGATAACCTGTTGTACAGTACTCCAGTGATAACCTGTTGTACAGTACACCAGTGATAACCTGTTGTACAGTACACCAGTGATAACCTGTTGTACAGTACTCCAGTGATAACCTGTTGTACAGTACACCAGTGATAACCTGTTGTACAGTACACCAGTGATAACCTGTTGTACAGTACACCAGTGATAACCTGTTGTACAGTACACCAGTGATAACCTGTTGTACAGTACACCAGTGATAACCTGTTGTACAGTACACCAGTGATAACCTGTTGTACAGTACACCAGTGATAACCTGTGGTACAGTACAATGATAACCTGTGGTACAGTACAATGATAACCTGTGGTACAGTACAATGATAACCTGTGGTACAGTACAATGATAACCTGTGGTACAGTACAATGATAACCTGTGGAACAGTACAATGATAACCTGTGGTACAGTACAATGATAACCTTTAGTACAGTACAATGATAACCTTTAGTACAGTACAATGATAACCTGTGGTACAGTACAATGATAACCTGTAGTACAGTACAATGATAACCTGTGGTACAGTACAATGATAACCTGTAGTACAGTACAATGATAACCTGTGGTACAGTACAATGATAACCTGTAGTACAGTACAATGATAACCTGTAGTACAGTACAATGATAACCTGTAGTACAGTACAATGATAACCTGTGGTACAGTACAATGATAACCTGTAGTACAGTACAATGATAACCAGTATTACATTACATTCACGATGCCAACTAAAGGAAATAAAACAGCTATTGGCAAAATTTTGTGTATTTTATTTCAACGATGTTATGTGTCCTGTGTGTGTCACCCAATAAAGGTGTCATCCGGCATTTATCAAATGTTTGTCTGCCTCAGCCTGCCAATCTTCCACACTCACACACACACACACACTCACTCACACACACACACACACACACTCAGATAAATCACTGGGATGTTAGGAAGTATTTCTTCAGTCACAGAGTTGTCAGGAAGTGGAAAAGTTTGGGAAGCGATGTACAGGAGGCAGGATCCATTCATAGCTTTAAGAAGAGGTATGATAAAGCTCATGGAGCAGGAAGAGTGACCCAGTAGCAACCAGTGAAGAGGCGGGGCCAGGAGCAGTAACTCGACCCCTGCAACCACAACTAGGTGAGTACACACACATACACACACACGAAGAAGAAGTAAAGAGGCTGCTAAGCGATGGGGCCGGATAACATCTCTCCATGGGTCCTGAGAGAGAGGAATGAGCTTATCAACGACAACCAGCACGGTGTAAGGGATGCGAAATCGTTTGTCAAAAACCTACTGGAGTTCTATGACAGAGTGACAGCAGTGAGACAAGAGAGAGAGGGGTAGGTATATTGCGTTTTTTTGGACTGTAAGAAGGCGTTTGACACAGTTCCACACGAGAGATTAGTGCCTAATCTGGAGGACCAGGCAGGTATAACAGGGACGGCGCTGTATTGGATCAGGGAATACCTGTCAGGAAGACAGAGAGTCATGGTAAGAGACCTAGTGTCAGAGTGGGCGCCTGTGACGAGCAGGGTTCCACAGGGGTCAGTCCTAGAACCGGTGCTGTTTCTGGTATATGTGAACGACATGACAGAGGGAATAGACTCAGAAGTGTCCCTGTTTGCAGATGATGTGAAGTTGATGGTTGCAGAGGTCGAATCACAGCTCCTGGCCCAGCCTGTTCACTGGTCGCTACTAGGTCATTCTTCCTGCTCTATGAGCTTTATCATACCTTTCTTAAAGCTATGTATGGAACCTGCCTCCACTACATCACTTCCCAGACTATTTCACTTCTTGACAACTCTGTGACTGAAGAAATATTTACTAACATCCCAGTGATTCATCTGAGTCTTCAACTTCCAATTGTCACCCCTTGTCGCTGTGTCCCATCTCTGGAACATTCTGTCTCTGTCCACCTTGTCAATTCCTCTCAGTATTTTATATGTCGTTATCATATCCCCCCCTTTGCACTTTATCTAATTTCTTAACGTGCTTGACCAGGTGTGGGTTCCAAACTGGTGCTACATACTCCAGTATGGGACTGAGGTACACAGTGTATAGAGTTTTGAACGATTCCTTACTGTGGTTTCGAAACCCTATTCTCAGGTTTGCCAGGCGCCCATATGCTGCAGCAGTTATCTGGTTGATGTGCGCCTCAGATGTGCTCGGTATTATACTCACCCCAAGATCCTTTTCCTTGAGTGAGGTTTGCAGTCTTTGGTCACCTAGCCTATACTCCGTCTGCGGTCTTTTTTGCCCTTCCCCGATCTTCATTACTTTGCATTTGACAGGGTTAAATTCGAGGAGCCAGTTACTGGACCGGTCTTCCAGCCTGTCCACGTCTCTTTGTAGTCCTGCCTGATTTCCATCCGATTTAATTCTCATTAACTTCATATCACATATACCAAAAATAGTACTGGTCCTAGAACTGACCCCTGTGGAACCTCGCTCGGCACAGGTGCCCACTCTGACACCTCATCACGTACCATGACTCGTTGTTGCCTCCCTGTCAGGTCTCTGATCCATTGCAGTGCCCTTCCTGTTTTGTGTTCCTGATCCTCTAGCGTTTGCACTAATCTCTTGTGAGGAACTGTGTCGAAGACCTCCTTGCAGTCCAAGAAAATGCAATCTATCCACCCGTCTCTCTCGTGTCTTACTTCCGTTACCTTGTCATAAAACTCCAGTAGGTTTGCGACACAGGATTTTCCTTCCCTGAATCCTTGCTGGTTGTCGTTTATAAGCTTGTTCAGTTCTAGGTGCTCCACCATCTTCTGATAATCTTCTCCATGACTTTGCATACTATACATGTCATTGACACTGGTCTGTAGTTTAGTGCCTTGTGTCTGTATCCTTTCTTAAAAATTAGGACTACATTTGCCATCTTCCACACCTCAGGTAATTGCCCAGTTTCAATGGATGTGTTGAAATTTTTGTTAGTGGCACACACAGCTTCTCCCCTCTTTCTCTAAGGACCCACGGAAAGATGTCTGGTCCCACCGCCTTTGAGGTATCAAGTTCCCATAGCAGCTTCTTTACCACCTCCTCGGTTGTGTGTATTTCATCCAGCACTTGTTGGTGTATCCCTTGTTGGTGTACCTCCCTATTCTGACTTCCTGTAATCCTTCCAGTCTCCACTGTAAATACTTCTTTAAATCTCATGTTGAGCTCCTCACATACCTCTTGGTCGTTTCTTGTGAATTTCCTTCCTTCCTCAGCCTGATTACCTGGTCATTGACTGTTGTTTTCCTCCTGATGTGGCTATACAGCAGCTTCGGGTCAGAGTTGACTTTCGATGCAATGTCATTTTCGTATTGTCGTTGTCAAAATTTTCGTATTGTGTGTGTGTGTGTGTGTGTGTGTGTGTGTGTGTGTGTGTGTGTGTGTGTAAACACACTGTGTCTCACCAAGGCAGGATGATTCCAGAAAGAAAACACATTTATTATCTTTGTCTTCTTGGTTATTAATTACAGGGGAAGGGGCAAGTCCCTTGTCACGAGCATTTTAGTCCATTTTTATAACAAGCTGACTTACAGGGTAAGTCCTGCGAGGGGAAGCAGGAGGTAGAATTTGAAATGCCTCGGATATATTCACTCTTCTCATTAAGCCCACACATATTACATTATGGATCCCAGTTCGAAAACAAAACGCGTTGAGGAATATACTTTTATGTAATCATAAAAGCTGCTTCTTAAACTTGTATCTGTTCTTCATCATTGTTCTTTGTTCACAACTAAACCACAATATGGACTGGAAACTGTTCATTATGTGATATAGGAAAACCAGGATGGAAGGCATGAAAATGAAGCAAAGATATTTATATATGATTCTTGACCAACTGGACAGCATTTAAAGAGTGCAGTAAGTTAGTTGAATTTGATGGTGTACTTGTAGTAGACAAGTGAGTTGTAGTAGTAATAATAATAACTGAATTTAAGCGAGAGTTAGTAAGAATAGTAATAATGTTAGTAGTAGTAGTAACACTAGTAATTGCAGTAAAGGAATAATTTGCAATCTTAGTAACAACAGCATAAGTAATATTAGCAGTAGAATATTACAAATAAAATTCACGATAAGACGCTGGAACCATACGGTAGTCAGGTTTGATCCGAGGAAGGTTAGCTTTAATTCCACGGATGAAGAGCCTCTCGTCAGTAACACTGCTCACCTTGTTTAAGGGAGAAGCGAAATTAGTAAAAAATATATATAGGTAGTAGGTTGGTAGACAGCAACCACCCAGGGAGGTACTACCGTCCTGCCGAATGAGTGCAAAACGGGAACCTGTAATTGTTTTACACGATTGTAGGATCAGGTACATCTTGGTACTACTACTTATACCTGCTTCATTCTACACGTGCAGTTGTGCATGTAAATGTATGTGTTTACAAAGTCATCTGAGTGTCCTTCTAATTTCTTAATTGTTCTTGCTCTTATAATGTTTCATCTCCATGGGGAAGTAGAGAAGAATTCTTCCTCCGTAAGCCATGCGCGTCGTAAAAGGCAACTAAAATGCCGGAAGCAAGGAGCTAGTAACCCCTTCTGCATAAAATATTAAATCATAAAGGAAGAAAACATTAAATTTGGGATGTTTGAAAGTGCCTGGATGTAATACTGATGTGAAGAATGAATTAATTATTAATGCAAAGAGTGAAACGTAGCTGTATGTTCTAACTATATGCCAAAGCTAAAAACTATAGGGAAATTTCAGTAGGAAGAAGTAAATGGGGTCAGGTTTATCTGAAAGAACTAGAGCTAAAGAATTGGGTAGCTGTAATATTAGATGATCAACTAGGGAAGGCGAAGAGGGAGAATAAGTGAGTTAATTCAAGAACTGTGAATATTAGAATAAGAATGGAATGTGACAAGTAGGTTATAGTAAGTGCTTATGTATCTACCTGTGAAATAATTTGCTAATAATAATAGGTGTGTGTCGGTCACTGCACAATCCGTGAAAGGTATCCCTATATTCCATAATCCCAGTCTACTGTGCATCAGTGCACGCGATAGAAATAGTGCAAAGTGCGGCATAAGTTCATAATGCAATTGAAGATTTGAAGGGAATCCGAAGTGGCCTTCGCAAGTCGTCTTATGGACACTAATATCCACATTTTTTTTAATTAAAATATTAAACTAGGACATGCAGAGCCCAAATCTAATTGAAACCTCTCAAAAAGACCATAAAGATCACTATCCTAAAATACAATAGAACATTAAACTTGAAGCCGCTCATAAATTGCATTGTCACATTATCAACAAGGAAGAATTGAAGCCACTCAGATGCGACACTCAGAAATTGCTTGAAAAGCAGCATTTCAATGTTTCCAACGGCTTCCAAAAATAGAAAATAGAGACCTACTCAAGCAAAAATCAATCGAAACTTTTCTCTAAGTAAGATTGACTAGCTTTTAAGTACACTAATTAATTTAAGAATTTTGCCTAGATTAGTGTACATGTTATTGGCACGTAAAAACACTTTATGATGATTTAAACTAAGATAACCAAATAAAGTCAAACAACAGAAGAGACATTCACCTGTTGTTTCAAAGATAATCATTTGATTAATATAATTGGCACATGATAACTTACACAAGCTAACATGAAGAGATTGTTTACCCTCAGGAAACACACATCAGCTCTGAAAGTTTGAAGCTGACCAAAAATTGCATTTTCCATTTATTGCAGAGTCAAATAAAGCGCTATCTCCAGTTTATACGATGTATCAGCCATTGGAGATTGATACTCTAAAGAATATTTTTTTTATGTATTCGGAAGAGCGCGCTAAACCCGTACGGGTGTCGTTTAACGCCTGTGGAATGGGACACATTCCCCAGTCACTAGTTATTACGTGGGGAAACTGTTTGCCTAATAAAATTGGATTTTTTTTTTAAATATTACTCAGCTGAAAGTGAGTGGCAAGCTGAGTCTTCGTAAAGCCCCGGTGGAAAAAGTTTGAAGCCAATCAGAAAAGGCATTCTGCAGTAACTGATCTGATTCCAACGATTCACCTTTTTTTTTTTTTTTTTTTTTTTAACTATTTCAGAAAGCATTTGAAATTTACACCCACTCACACTAAACCCATGGGGGTATCATCTGCCTTGAATGCAGAGTCAATAATATTTTGAAGCCAATCTGAAGAAACATTCTTTAGTTATTGAATAAAAAATTAATATCAATATTTATTCATTGAAATTGACAAATTGGGATTTATGCCACACAACATAAGTGTGATCATTGTGTTCGGGAAACCACACTAGTGGTGAAAATTTGAAGCAGATCGGCCGAGTCATTCTCCAGCTATGACACGGATTCCAACGATTCCAAGTTTTTTTTATCCTAAGATGCGTCAACCATTAAATACTGAAGCCATTCAGAAGAGGTAAATCGAAAAATACTTTTACCTGTTTTAACGAAAATTAAAACTTCACACTATTTTACACAAAATGAATTTCACTCTCCGTCGTCATGAATTTTTAGCACCTGTTGTGAAAGCCTGAATATATAAATGACCAACACAGAGGAGACAGAAGCTTTGTAAATGGTCCATATAGGATCGAAACGTAGACATAAGTTTCTCTCTTCTATGGCGGGTTATTCGTGTGTTGTTCCAGTTAGGGTAATGTGCCTTTGAAGATTCACCACCGAGGATTTTGAAGGGTTTCAATATCTAATGGCTAATGTATCTTACTACTTGGATAGTTATTTCTAAGTTTTGCTTGTGTGGAGGCAAACTTGTCAAGAAAATAAAATATTTAAGAAGAACTTGGAATATACGAGGATAAATTTAGAAAATTTGTCTTTATAAATACAATAGCTGATATATTCGATCTTATAGGGAAGTTATCCATATGAACTTCAGGTAAACCCTATAGCACAGATTATGTCATAGACATTCACGTGAGTTGTAGTGTCATAGACATTCACGTGAGTTATAGAGATAACAGTTTTATCAATTCTGTGTATCGTAAACCAACATTCACTGGTTTAGCTACAAAATTCTCTTCGTCAGTATCTACTCAGTATAAACGAATTTTGATTTCCACATTAACATCTAGAGATTTTCATATATGTTCACATTATTTTTGTCTTCATTGTTAATTCCAATTTATACGACAAAAACATTTTCCTGAATAGTTTTTAAATATTTTTTTTTCACAAATTCATATATAGGTAAACACCTGTATAAGTTATTACATCTTCCAGAACCAAAAATTAATTTTAAAAGAGTAGTTCTTATATCCCAATAACTTTCATAAACAAAAGTAGCTCTTGTTAAAAAATAAACTAACAAAGCTGTTTCAAGAATTTTATACCCAGGTGAGATTTAGAGTTATATTTAAGCATAATGCTTCACAATGTCACTTAAAGTTTAAAGATGTCATATCTGATGAATTAAAGTCCTCTGTAGCTTACCAATATAAGTGCAATAGCTCTAATGTTATGGATATTGGTAAAACTGTTTACACTGACCCGGCCACCAACCCAGTGACCCCAACCCAGTGACGCCAACCATAGCATGGCTTCTGGATTTCCCAAGCTGGATTTACTGGTCTTTATGAAATGCTGGGTTCTGTATAGTTAGGTACTAAACTACATAATTAACTGACCCATTTTTTTGCGTCATGTTCTCTACTTTGATTTCACTCACTAATAATTTTATATTAAATATCCCTTGGTTTTATACAGCCTTTAATTATTTCGCTCTGTATCTGTGTTCCTTTTGAAAAGCTAACTGGGTGTTCCTAATCAATACGTAGGCACTTTTTTGTGTGAATTATTTACGCTGGAGCATTACTTTTAAGTGAATGACTAATGTTTATGATTATTTAAGAATCTTGTGACAATTCAAGTACATAATTAATGATGGAAGGTTTACATACATGATCTAAACACCAACGCTGAGATCATTCTTAATGTGAGTGATTGTTCAGGTGTTCCTGCCACCTACAGTGTTCTTGTAAGCAGGTGTTTGATGTGGTGATGGCATTGTTAGCTGTCCTTGTTGGATGGTTGATCTATCAGGCTCACCCAAATTCCTGAGAGTACACAAATAACCCGCACATAGAAGCTCTTGACGACGTTTCGGTCCAAGTCGAACCGAAAGTCAGCATAAGGTTTTCTCTTCAATGTGCGGGTTATTTGTGTATTGTTCCAGAGACGTTATTTTGTTCTTCCGTGAGAGTGTTTGGAATTTGTGCTAATTATTCTGTTACTTGTGATTCTTATTCTTATAATCAAGGGGGAAGCTCTAAACCCGTAGGATTATACAGCGCCTGTGTGGGGAAAGGGAAGGTATTCAGGTTTAATTCAGGGAACTGGAGCACAGATCCAATTCCCTAGATTAAGAGCCCCTCACCAGCATCAAGGAACCTTCTTTGTGTTACTTGTAAAACGTCAGTTTAGTGAAAATTTATCATATATATTGACATAGTTTCTCAAGAAACAAACGCAAATTCCTCTTGCAATTAAATTACAGATCTACATAAAATCCATCTACAAATCCGACCTGGTACATCATTACTCACACCGCAACAGCAACAAAACTCAACACAAAATCCTCTTTTTATCCATCACGACACAACACAGAATTCCTTGAGCAAGAATGTCAGCAGGTGTCACAGTCATTAACGAACCTCGAGTTTTGCCGACATTTCATTAAGGGATGCAGAGAGAGGCGACACCTGTGTCGCCAGGTAATATCAGGTAAGCAAATGAGAGACGTTGCTGGCACCAGCGTCGACACAATATACACGCAGATGAGGTCATTACCACACATGAATATGAAGCAAAAGATTTACTAAAGCACGTAAAATCCAGTGAGGTCACAGTGCAACCCATTCTCACACGACGAGAGGTAACCGTGCAGATTTGAATGTTTATATATATATATATATATATATATATATATGCATACTTAAAATCGTGAAACTAACTCATGTTGCTCGCTTCGAAACTTTTATCTACTTTATCAGTTCCACTTCTTGCAAGTGGCCATGTATTAGGAATAGCATTAGTAGAGCGGCCCTTGCGAAAGCCATATTAGCGAGGAGAAAGACTATTGTGAGTCTCCAAATACCATATCTGATGTCTATTCACCAATCGTTCCATCACCTTGTAGACTACACTCGTCAGAGCAATGGGACGATAGTAAGAGGTATCAAGCCCCGAGGTGCCTGGTTTGCGAAACGGTAGTACAATGGTAGATTTCCATTGTTGAGGGAGAACCCCTCACGTCCAAACAAGATTGAAAATATGCAAAAGGACTGTAAGGGCTGTAGAATGCAGATGCTGTCGCATACGGATATGAATATCATCGGGCCCAGCTTCCTATTACAAGCAAGCGGAAAGCGTGGACTCGAGCTCTAAGAGAGTAAAAGGTACGTTATATGGTTCCATCCCATTAGAAGAGAAATCCAAGGGCGATTGCTCCCTGGCAGACTTAGAAGCGAGAAACGAGGAACAGACAAGATAGTTCCCAATTTCCAACACAACTTCAAGAGGTTCCGCAACACTAGCTCCGATGGCATGGTGGCTAGCGCTCTCGCTTCACGCACGGAGGGCCCGGGGCCGAAACATTTCGAAGTGTTTCCTTACACACACACATATATACACAACAGGCCTAGTGTCTAATCGACATGTGCCTAGGATAAAATGGTAACTAACAACCCGCAAAACAGGAGCTGGGTCCGGAGCGTACTTGCCACACAACTTCCGCATCTTCTTCCAAACCACACACAGGGAAAGTAGAGGTAACAGTAGAAACGTAGTCCTGCCAACAAGTGCGTTTAGCGTTGTGTATGACGCGGCGAGCGACTGCCCTTGCCTACTTGAAATCCAAAAGACGATCTGCAGTACGATTATATAGATAACAGCCCCACGCAGCACGTTTCAAATGAACTGCACGGGCACACGCAGGAGACCACCAAGGCACGCATGTCTGAGAATGCCTGCCTGAGGTTTGAGGAATGGAATGTGATGCTGCAGTCAAAACTAAGGTTTAAAACTGGTGCACCAGCTCATCAATAGAGGATGGAGAAGGATCCTCACACAAAGTAGTAAGATGAGAGTATAAGTCCCAATTAGCTTGTCCAAATTTCCAACGAGGGCTACGAGGCTATCGGGAGAACATAGTAGAAGTAAGAAAGTGATCATTGTCGAGCAAATCCGAGAGAACAGACCAAGCATAATCAAGGGCAATTGACGAAGAACAGATAGAAAGATCAATGCAAGAAAGAGACTGAATGCGCGAGTAAAAATAGGTGGAAGCTCCCGTATTTAAAACATAAAGAGGATGAGAAGTGAGAAGAGTCACAGTGGGACCCTCCCCAATGATGATGATGAGCGTTAAAATCACCAAACAAGATGGGCGGCGGTAGAGAAGAGATCAAGAATGCACAGGAAGGGGTAAGATATAGAGAGCAAACTGTATACCACCTGAGCAAATAAATACGGACTGCAGCATAATGCAGCTGAGATCGAACAAAGACCTGTTGAAACGGTATACCAACGCACACAAGTAGTGCACTCTCATTAAAAGTTCCATCAGGAAAGGGATCAGAAGACGAATAACTGCTGAACGAACTTTAGGCTCTTGTAACCTGACACCTACTGGGAAAAACAGAGAGCAACACCTGGAGCTCTCCCCGATTAACCCTGATATCACGAATATTCCATTGTAAATAAGTCATTATTCACAAAGATAGGTATGCTAACAATGAGAAGCGATAAAAGCTATGGGCTAGTATGGTCAGTGAAGTCATTGTGTGGAGGCAACGGAAAGCATGTTAGCAAGGAGGAATCGGAATGCTATGAAGGAAAAGATTGCTGCGAGGGTCGTGAAAAAGAGGAGTGTCCATCGAGGGTTTCGACAAGGAAGATGACGATACCATGACTTCAGAGACAGGTGAGGTAGAGCAAGTAGAGATCGGCGAAACTATGGAGGGAACCAAAGAGGTCTGAGAGGGGAGGGGATAATGAACCTGGAGAGATGTGCCGGTGAAGACAGAAGAAGGAGGCTGGAAAGGAACTGGGGGAGAAGTCTGGGGGGAACAGGAGAAGAGAGGACCACACGAGTGGGGGGAGATAAACCTCCACCTTCGTGTGAGAGTTAGAAAGGTGAGAACTAGGCACAGAGGCCAAAAAGGAGAACTGTTGGGGAATTGTAAGCACTGGAGGAATGCGAAGAGACTTGGGCTTAGAAGACAGGTTCAACTTCCCAGGTGATAGACGCGGAAAAGGTGCAGACGTGCGAGGCCTCACAGACTGAGAAACTAGCGGGCAAAATGACGAAGAAGTAGTAGGAAGAGGTGCAGAGGTGTTGATTTCCGAGGGCAAAACTGCAAAAGATTTAGAGATGAGGGTGACCCCAGAAGACATGGCACCAGAAGAACTGGTAGGCGGGGGGACTGTCAAGATTGGAGGTCTCCTTAAGACATCGGATTTCGCGTTCATTAAGATAGACCTGACATCGGCGGGATAAAGAAGGATGAGTTTCATTGCATTTAAGACAAGTGGGGGAAGACTGCAAGATGTTTCAGCATGATCTGCGGTACCGCAGACCGGGCACTCCGTCGCAGACCTGCAGTATTTAGTTGGATATCCAAATAGCCAACAATTTCGACACTGTTGGGTGTAGGGACCACTTTTCAGGCCTCTAGGCTATGTCCCGCGATATAAACCGATGCTGTGGTCTGAAAGATAATCAGTAGGAGACGTCGGTTGCAAGGAAAAGAATTTAGTCCACTGTGTACTTGTAAATATGGTGCATTAAGGAAGTGGGTGTGATGTAGGTCGTTTCTGGGTGGAGTGAGCAGAAATCAAAGGACCGTGGTCATCAAAGGGTCTGGAACGTTTAGGCATAGGACCACGGGCAGCCCAACCTGAGGTAGGTGGGCGATTCGAAAACTGTCACATGTGGGAGAAGCCAGACGCATAGTTAAAGGCATGCAAGGGGCAGAGGCACTAGAAGAAATGGGCAGGGCCTCAGCACCTGAAGCAGGTGATGAAGCGTCACCAGTAGAAGGTACATAGGTATGGGAAAAGTCTTGAGAATGGCCCAATAACGAAGCCGGGTCAGAACGGGATGTGGTAACAAAAAGGGGCCTTGGAGGAGGAGGGGGTTAACAGAAAGAAGACTCCATAATGGTCGCATTTCTTTATTATTTTAAGAAAAAAAAAGAAAGAAGACAAGAAAAAAAGAAAGGGACAGTGGACGGACAGTTACTAGAAGGAATGGAAGAGCTGTAAGTTCCTCCCTTCACCCAAATGGATATCGAAACCGCCAGCAGTGCAGATGTAGCGTGGAACCCTTGCCATATCCTACCCTTCACGCCAGTAAACCAGTGCTCTGGGATAGCAACTTCACATCCACTGTACCACCTCGGCGGACAAAAGAGAGGGCGGTCGGACAACCTCCATAAAGCATACCTCCTTCTGCTGCCACCTCCCAGAACTGATAGGCAGCCTCCAGAGATACACCAGTCACCTGCAGGACACCCTGCCCCACCTACTGGAAATCTGGGAAGGGAGCAGGGAACCTCCAGATGATCCAGATTCCATGGCGAACTACACTACTCCCGATTGACTCCAAGGAGTGGGATGAACCCTGGCACACTTTCCCCTACCTAGACACCGTAATGCCAGAGGGAAGGATCCCAGAGGCTACAATGGGGAAAAGGGAGGTGTGGGAGGGGGTTAGGAAAGGAAAAACGGGGATAGGGCGGATGGGATAGGGATGGGGGATTGGGGGGTAATTAGGTTCGGTCTAAGGAAGAGACCAAAAGGTCTAATTCCTCAGACCAAGAGCTTCTTCACCACGCCAAGGAGCATCCCTTGAAGAGGAGGAATGGATAAGAACCCCTGATGTAGAGAGTACAGGGGAAATACAAGAATATGTAAATGGTGTGATGGCAGTAGGAAAGGTGTGGGTGACCTGATAATGCATGATCGGTTTGGTCTGGTTTTGGTCTCCATGCGATGTGTTGTCGAAATTTTAAAGACAAAATTCTTTGTGAAATTCATTAAGCTTATAGTGGAAAATTTAGATTTTTTTTTTTACTATTAGTATTTTATTTAAATTACAGTTTGAAATTTTCTAACGTAACCAAACTCATCAAGTCATTGAAGTCATTGTCCTTTAGTAATTTCTAAATTTTCATAGATTTTTAATTAAAGGTGATACTGATCCTGGAGGGGGTCTAATTTGATTCCTGAATAGGGCGCCATTTTTGGAAAAACCTCTTTATCCCTACTGTCCATGTTTACCTAATTATACCATTAAGTTATTATTCAGTTGGATATGGCATCCCAGGGGGTGGTGGTGGTGTGTGATAGATAGAACCGGACTTTGAAATGAAACAAAGCACGATACCAGCTCTTAGCCTGAAAATTCAGCTCTGGGGGAAAAAGGGTGATTTTCTGTGGGATATTCCTGGTTCCTCAGGATATATTTTACATATACAAATTGCTCCTCTTATTTTTATTTACACTAGAAGAATTGCCTCTAAGGTTAATTGCAATTTTGAGGTTTACATACCAAAAGCTCGAATAACACGGTGCTGCCCGGGCATACTTCGTTTCTCGTATATAACACATAAATAAAAAAAGTTAATGACAATTTTTCTTACTTTAGCAGTTATGTTTTCGAACCTCTTCTCCCCGACACCCTCCTTGTCAAGAGCGGGTGTTAGGAACTAATACCCTAGCACCCATCTAGTCAACAGTGGGGTGTGGGGAAACTAATATTCCAGCACCAATCATGTCAAGAGCGGGTGTGAGGAAATCACTCCTTTCACCCACATTGTCAGGAAATGGGTTTGTGGAAGACATCTCTGCCCATGCCCTGTCAGGAGGCAGGTATGGAGGACTCTCACCCCACACTAATCTTTTCAGGATGTGGGTGTAGGGGAGACAACCCTGTATGCTCCTTGTCAGGAGGCAGGTGTTTAGGGCTCATACACCTGCACCCACCTATTCAAAAGGTATTAAAACCTAACAAATTTTAGAATAAAAAGTGATTAGGATGGAATGGTAACATATATGGTTTTGAAAACAGTATAAGTATCTCTGTACATAGACGTACTACTCAACTTAATGACCAAAAATTGTCTTCCATGAGGAAAGCGTCCTCCATCTATAAAAAAATAGGAAACATGGCTTTAGAATCACCAAAACGATAACTGTAAGACGATAAAAAAAAAAAAAATAAGCAACGTATAACACATGACCTAATGTACATGAACCTTTCTCTAAACACATATTTATATTTTTTGTTCAGTCAGCATTCTAGAAATGTTTGAGACTAGGAGTACATTCTTTTATCATGGTAGCAAGAGCCAGAAATCTTAGAGACTAAGAGTACATTCTTGTATTATAGTAGCAAGGGCCAGAAATGTTTGAGACTAGGAATACATTTTTTTATTATGGCAGGAAGAGACAGAAATGTTTGAAGCTAGGAGTGAACGGTTGTATTAAGGTAGCAAGAAGAATCTGCTGTTATTGAACTGTTTTGATACACGTCATGCTCATTTTTCTCAAATAACCAAATATCTTGTCCCAAATCAATTATTATATTCCTGGTTTGTATATGTTATTGAAACAGCTTAAGAGGCGCGTGAGTTTCCCTGTCTCCTAATATCATGTTTATTTTTCCCTTCAATGATTTGTTAAGTTATACCATGAATTAAGGAGAGATCTTAGACTTCACCTTACGAAAGCAGACAAAGCCAAAGCAAAAGCGATAGTAATTATGAACAAGGTAGATTATAGGGGAAAAATAACATATTATTAGAAGACAGGGAACTGACGTGCCCCTTAAGGATATTTGTAAGAATGTAGGCTAACAATAGCAATGTTGGCATCCTGAGTATTCAGTATCTTGCACTGTAGGCCAGACTTACTTCAGCCAGCAACACTCATACGACCTAGTCCACTGTCACTCACCCCTGCACTCAGAAGTATGTACGAGTAAACTTACATCTGCACATACATGTACTGCCAATACTTGCATCTGCAGCTATGACATAAAAAAAACAGTCCTGATAAAACATACAAAGAAAATATAAACATACAAAGATTCACAACCAAACTGGAAACAATTTCAAAAAGTAATAAAGAGACACTGCACAAACTCATCCAGAAAGAAAATGTAAAAATAAACGGAGAGAGCAAGATTTTTGACACAAAACTCCAGAAAAATGACAGGGCGGACAAACACATGATGTTGAACATGGGTCGAACTAGAATGAAGGGACTTCAATGGATACTCGACAGCTTAATGTGTTGTAAAGATGTCAGCCTGGCAGCCAAGAATTATACACAATACGAGCATCAATCAAAATCCTACTAGGATTATACACATAAGAATTTTATACAAACTAGCATAATAAACAATATAATAATTATGCACGGTATTAGCATTATTCACAATACCTCCACTTATTTAACAGCACAAAACCAGCATTATAAACAATTCTAGCATTTCACCCATTAACATAAATACTAGCAATATACACAATTGCATTTTACATAATGCTAGCATTATGAACAATTAAAAAATTACAGACAGTACAAGCTTTATACACAATACTAGCATCATACATTGCACTATAATGATACAAAACTGTCATAACTTCCTTAATCTGTCTAGAGATGCTGCCAACCAAAGATCTCTTCTGAGAAAGCCAGCTTCCCTCACCAATAATGATCAGGACTGGTCTCTCATTCACAGCAGAGGGTACCATTTAACACTGCCATGCCACCTTAATTCTGAGAGAGGTAGGGCAACTAGATAAACAAAGGTGGGCTGAAAAAAAAATATAATCTCAAATCACGCAATACAAACATTTAAAATTCAGACAATTATGCAGTACTCATAAACAATCAGCCCTCACAATGCTTTCCAACTCCATCGAACCCGCGATCAGAGAGTCTCAAAACTCCAGACCGCGGGTTCGAACCCCACCCGTGGTATGGTTTGTTTGCAATCGTGTCATTACGATTTCGTGAGTCATATCAGAGACGTGCTAAATACAGATGTGATCAAGGCATCTTCCCATCAGATACGTGACTAGATGATAACTAGACTAGATGATAACTTAAACACACATGCAAGACTTAGGTATCATGTAGACTTTTCGCTAACCAGGATACGGAAGACTGTCGAAGATGCGTTATAAATTCCACAGCCTTATACAATTCAGTACACAAGACAGTAAACAAGGCAATCAGTCCCTGGGTCCACAAGCAGGTGCTCAGTACCTTATTCTAGATGAATCCAGACCTAGGTACTAAGTATTTGCTTCTAGGTCTGCAAATCGTCTACCTCGTCAACTTGACGGTATTGTATACCTTTGATCTAATGAGATAAGCGTTCTTAAAAACACCTCCCCCTTCCACTGCCCACACAGTGGCTGCATCAGACAAAACATAACCCAGACATCTATTATTTTCCCTCCCCTATTTTCAATTATAGATTTTTTTCACATATATTCTGCTTTCGGATATTTGTTCCACTATAATACGAGCATATAGAGTTTTGATCATCAAAATCGTTCACCTGATGTAAAAAAAAAGGGAAGCAAATTCAGATAAACATACCTGTACAAAAAATACGTTTTTTTCTTAATCAGGGAAAAGCGCTAAATCCATAAGGAAAATGGGGGGCTGTCTGGCTCGATCCAGGAAGGGAAGAATAAAATAGAAAATTATATAAATTATACAATAATTATGTACAAATTTTCAACTCGCATTAAGATTGATATTTAAAGTATTTTCTAACATACACACCAGCAAGTACAAAAACATAGCTCCTAATTTCTCAGTATATCACCAAATATTCTAAATAGCGTAATCTCTAACCAAATTTATTCAGATCATATTAACTCATAAACTTAATTCTAAAGTACCAATCTGACACTCCACATTTTCTAAATATTTTAAAAGAATAATGTCTCACTGTACTTAGCTGTAAATACTGTACATAGACTAAGCGGTTATCGTGTTATAGCAAAGTGTGCAGCATTATACACAATATTAGCAATATCATAAGTTAATATATATAAATTAAAAAGAAACTAAAGAAAATAAAGAATTAAAAAATTAAGAATTATGAAAATATTTTCATACCGGGTACTTAATCCTGAGATTTGCAATTTTATAATAATAATAATAATAATAATAATAATAATAATAATAATAATAATATTAACAACAACAATAATAATAATAATAATAATAATAATAATAATAATAATAATAATAATAATAATAATAATAATAATAATAATAATAATAATAATAATAATAATAATAATAATAATTGTTATCGGTAGTCCTAATAATACTTTAAATGTAAGAATAAAGAAAAGAAATAACCTCACCAATTAAAACAATTATAAAAAAAATGAATAAAGAACAGCGGAATTTTGAGCGCTGTATCAGGTTAATTGAACTACAATGAGGAACAATTAATATGTATTCAACGAGGCTTTATTTAGCTCCAAGCACACATAAACACTACATTGAGTGGGTACAAAATGCATGAGGCTGGCTCTCGGCTGACAAGATTTACATGTGTTACGCGTGTGTGCAAAGCTCTGTATATTTTTCAAGGCTGTGTCAGCACTTCTACAACACGAGTCTGTTTATTTTATTTTGTTTATTCAGGCGTAGGGTTAAACATGGGTGGATTGTTCAGCGTAAGGAATGTTTGGGGTTCTATGCTTTGTTTGCTAATAGCGCAGGTATATCAAGAAGGCTTTTATGGTCAGGGAGAACCAATATATTTTTGTTTGAATATGTTGGTTCTTCCTTACAATGAAAACCTTGATATGTGTTTTCTACTTAGGAGTTTTAAAATCGAAGTTGTTTAAAAAAATCATGATAGAGTAAAAAAAAAAATTATTTAGAATTCCTCCCAAAATGGTGAAGGCTACCTGAAGCATACCTGGAGGGAGTTTCGAGAGACAACGCCTCCGCGGCCCTGTCCAAGACCATGTGGTGGATCAGGGCCAGGTCAATCAGGTTTTTACTACTGGCAGCACGCAAACCGACGTACGAACCACAGCCCGGCTGGTCAGGTACTAACTTTAGGTGCCTGTCCAGCTCCCTCTTGAAGACAGCAAGGGGTCTGTTGGTAATATCCCTTATGTATGCTGGGAGGCAGTTGAACAATCTTGTGCCCCTAACACTTATTGTGGTGTCATTAGCGTACTCATGGAGCCCCTGCTTTTCATTGGGGGATGTTTCACCGCCTGCTGAGTCTCTTGCTTTCGTAGGACAGACTTGGAACTAGTCCGTCTAGGATTTTCCAAGTGTATGTTATCACGTATCTTTCTCGCTTGCGTTCTAAGGGGTATATGTCAAGGGACTTCAACCGTTCCTAGTAATTTAGGTGAATTATTGTACTTATATGTCCAATGAAAGTTCTCTGTATATTCTCCATGTCTGCAATTTCGGTTGCCTTAAAATGGGCAGTTAGTGTACAGCAATTATCCAGCCTAGAGAGAACAAGCGATTTGAAGAAAATCTTCGCTGGCTTGTCATCCCTAGTTTAGAAGGTTCTCAATATCCATCCTATCATTGCTGTGTCTATAAGATTCCCTGTAAAATATGGAGTAAAGTTTGTTATGGTCAAAATGTAAAAAGCCATGAATTAAGATTACAACAATAACATAAATATTAGAACTGGAGAAACAACTAATACTCTGTTTCTTCGTTTGAGAGATTTTTACCACTCAAAAAGCTGAGAAAGTTGTATCAAGCAGGTCCATGGTTGAGAGAAATATAATCGAATCAAATTTCATAAAAAAATAGTATTGAATTTAATATGAATATTAGTTCAGGGTTATAAAAATTATTTTCATTTATAATTCATAGATTTATGAGCAATTTAAGTTATGCGTGATATGCCTTTCATAAATAACACTTGACATGTGATCTGACTTTTTTTTTTTTTAACTTCACTCCCACGATCAGCTTGCTGAGTCAATTGTTAGGTCATATGTGAGGTGACACCTCAGCCTTATAAGCCTTCTGATGTCCTATTATTTACAGAAGCATAAATAAAAGGAGGGTAGGATATGATAAAAATATAAGAATACATACAAAACAAAACAATCAAATTCAATGTTGCAATAGTCTCCGACAATTTACAACTATATTTCAGTATATGTCAGTGGATGTATACCTGTCCTAGCGTGGCGACAACCAGTATCAACATCATGAAAAACTGCTGTACTTGACTTGTACTAAGCAACACCCACTAAATGTAGGCTGACCCGGAGATAAGTTGAACAGGGCTAAATTGCATTACATTACAATAATTTATCTGAGAGTCCAGGGCGCAGGGCCAGAGTTGTGAAAAATGTACACTCTATGTTAACTCACATAGTTGTATACGAAACACGACAGGCGGCACTCACACACACTGGAAACTGAAAACTCAGATGAGTCACAGGGATGTTAGGAAGTATTTCTTCAGTCATAGAGTTGTTAGGAAGTGGAATAATCAGGAGAGTGATATTGTGAAGGCAGGATCCATACATAGCTTTAAGAAAATGTATGATAAAGCTCATGGAGCAGTGAGAGAGTGGACCTAGTAGCGACCAGTGAAGAGGCGGGGCCAGGAACTATGAATCGACCCCTGTAACCACAATTAGATGAATACACACACACATATGGTCAAACAAGTGGCTTATTGACTCAAGAAATCGCAATGACACGATTGCAAACAAACCACGTGGATTGTTTGCAATCGTGATATTACGATTTCGTGAGTCATGTTGACGGCTTTGAGGGGACTTGAGCTAGAGTTCGTCACGGCCATGCTGGTGGGAGATTCATCTGTAAAAACTTGCATTTGTGGACACAGTGGCGCCTATGCTAACCTTCCTATGGTGTATAAATATACCTAGTTGGATGAATCTTATTGTAGCCAGCTGCCCAGTGGCTAACGCGCCAGTCTGGACTTTTACGACTAATATGCCGCGAGTTCAATTCCCGCCCGTACCGTGGTTTAAATGCCCTCTCAAGTTCAATTCGAACAAATGCAAGGTCATGGGAATTGGAAATTGTGGGTGCAGACCTGACATTGAATATAGAATGGGCGAAGAAAAGTTGCAAAGGTCAGAGTGAAAAGGATCTGGGGGTAATCAGAACACCAAGCATATTGCCGGAAAAACACACAAACCGTATATCGTCAGCGGAATATGCAACACTAATAACTATCACAACAAGCATTCACGATCTCGAATAGAGAATGCTTGAAATATGTTAGGCTAATAAATGAGTGCTGTCCCAGGACAGAGCTCACACCTGATAAAGCATGTGAAGACGCTCGAAAATATACAAAGGTGCTCAACTAATTTAGTACCTTAAATGAGAGAGAGATGTACTTTTAGGAGAGATTGAAGAAACTGAACCTGACAACCCTGAGGGAGAGGACAACGGGAGATATGATCACAACATGCAAAATGCTAAGATGGATAGATAAGCAGATAGGAACAGTGTTTGTATTAAGAGGACAATTATCAAGGGGGCCACAAGAAGAAATTGATAACACAGAAGAGTCAAAGGGATGTATGGAAGTGTTTCTTTACTGACAGAGTGCTTGACTTGGATGAGGCAGTGGAGACAAAGTCAGTAGACATGAAAATGTCTCTCGACTTTAACTAACACAAATCTGTCAGTACACACACACACACAAGAAGAGGTATGATAAAGCTCATGGCGCAGGGAGAGTGACCCAGTAGCGGCCAGTTAAGAGGCTGGGCCAGGAGCTATGAATCGACCCCTGCAACCACAACTAGGTGAGTACACACAGAGGCGCCCGAAAGCTTTAAATAAATTAATAAAATACCATGAGACTATTAGAGAAAAATTGAGTCGTCAGGTCTTCCAGATTATGAAAATAAATAAGAGAGCAAAACAATATCTAACAAAATATACTAAATAATATGCCTTTACTAAGTAATGAAAAACGTATCTGCAAAAAACAATATGAATCTATCTCCTTTAAGAGAAGCACAATAACCAACACATTAATAACGCCATCTAAATCTTCAGAGCTAAAGGTGGGAATCATCCAAGTTTCTATTGAAAAAGACCAGCAGGTAACGTTCTGGCAGACTCTCACTTGAGCTGAACTCCAAGGCGCACTGTTGCTCGAGGGGACACACGCTAAGTTAGGTTTATAGCTCATCCTTTAAGTTAGACTTGAACATTGTTCAGGTGGTTGATATGTTCAACACTACGAAGAGGAAGATCAGTTGTAAAAAGTCAATCTGCCTCTTTTCATACGAGTGTCAAGCTACCTGGAGGTGGTTCCGGGGGTCAACGCCCCCGCGGCCCGGACCATGACCATGGACCAATGTAAAGACAATTCCGTATCAACTCTCCATGGCTGGCCACTACACGGATAGTTCTAATGCGAGACAAACTAACAGTACCTACAAAATAGACAATGTTTGCACTGCTAAAGACCATCATAATATGTGTAGCAACAAACACATGGTTAAAGACAGTTATGCTCAGTCCAGAACATTTATTAAAGTTAACGTTTCGCTACAAGTGGCTTGTTCAGTCCTCGTAGGACTGAAGCCCCTCATGGCGAGACGTTCCCTTTAATTCAAGTCGTGAACCGTTCGTAGGTATTTTTTCCCCAACATGGCGGTATCACCATGCCATTTATACCCAGAATAGTTGTAATTACTTTACGGCCAAATTAAAGTCAGAGTTGGTAAAACTCACACAAGCGAATAAGCAATTACATTCAACAGTAGAAAAAAAACAGGATCAAACTTACCAAGATACTTACAGTTGTGAGAGCAGTGTTTGTAGGCAGAGTAAATCACTCACTCTGGTCTTGAAGTAAAGAACGAAAGCAAAAGGAAAGAAAATGACATCAAAGAAAAATATATTGAAGGAACCAACGCTTGTACACAGTGCTGTTTTTGTTTATTCCGAGATTTACGGTGATTTGGGATGTCTAAGGAATCGCAACTGTCCTGAAATCGAGCTAAAATACAAACCTAGCGTAAAAGGTTAAAAATTTTGTCCTTACAAAGACCAACATAAGTGGAGAAAAGTATAAAATTGGCGAGATGTTAGCAAGAGGAGAACGTTTAGTGGTGATTAATGTTTCCCACGAGAGCGTATTTTCTTGAGAGGGATAAACTTAATGGTCCAGCTGGCCCTCTTGAAGTGGCACTGTCTTGGGGAAGCAACTTTATGACAAACTGTTGGAGAAGGATCTTCATGGGAAATGTTGGAGAATAAATATCAAGGAAAACGTTGGAGAAATAATTTCAAGGGAAATTGTTGGAGAATAAACTTCAAGGGAAAGTATTGGAGAATGAGCATTATGGGACATCAACTTCAAGGTCAAACTCATTACTAAAGGTTTGGATAAATTGCATCACCTAAGATAAAGTATCTGAGGTTTATAAGTTAGAGGAGATAAGTTCATACACGAGTGAGTGTGTGTGAGTATGAGTTGGACCTGCCTAGCATGGGCCAATAGATCTGGTGCAGAACTACCACTCCTTAAGTGGGTGTGACTTGGACTTGCTTAGCTTGGGCCAGTAATCCTGTTCTAGTGCTCCCTATTTCTTACGTTCTTGTATGCATCACAAACCCGTTGGAATGCCAGGGTTCATAAGACAACATAAGCAAGGAGGAACACTGCGCCAGGCCTACTGGTCCATACAGATCTTGAGGAAATACAGAGAGAACAGAGGGAGTGGATGAGTGGCACTGCTCATCAAAAACTAATGGGATTTTGATGAGCTGGAGAGAGGAGAAGCAAGAGATTACATAATAGGAACACTTCAGTCTGGAGGTCCCAAGGTGGAAAGGGTTTTGGAGGTGTGGGAAGTGTACTGGAGGAGTGAGAAGGGTCCTGGAAGGGTGGGAAGGGTACCGGAGTGGTGGGAAGGGAACTGGAGGAATGGGAAGAGTACTGGAAAGCTGGGAAGGGTCTTTCAAACCCAAGCCCACTAACAAAATTTATTTTGTAGTCATACACATAACTTAAAAAAAATATGAAAAGAAATTAGAATTTTGTTAGTAAACTAGCAATGGGAAGAAGACTCAAAACAATAATGCTAGGATAGTAGTAACTGCATTAATATTGGTACTAGCATTAGCACTGGTATTAATACAATTATTAGTATTTAATTATATTTAGTTATGTACCAAATGGAACCTAGACGTTAGTTCAGGAATACAGTATAACCATTAAACAAGTGGCAGAATAGTAGCTGTAGTAGTGGTGATGGTGGTAGTAATAGTAGTAATAGTAGAAGTAGTAGTAATAGTAGTAGTAGCAATAGTAGGAGCAGTAGTAGTAGTAGGATCAGTAGTAGTAATAGTTGTAGTAGTAGGATCAGAAGTAGTAATAGTTGTAGTAGTAGGATCAGCAGTAGTAATAGTTGTAGTAGTAGGAGCAGTAGTAGTAATAGTTGTAGTAGGAGCAGTAATAGTAGAAGTAGCAGCAGCAGTTGTAGTAGCAGTAGAACTGACAGCAACATTATCAGTAAATTCTAACTGTCGAATAAATAATTCTACGAGTGCTTTTCGGTAAGGCAAGGTTAATTCTTCACACACTTGTTTAAGCCAACATTGTGGTCAGGTCGGGGGTAGACTTCTGAATATTAACCTTGCTTAAATTACCTTAGAATTCGAGGTAACTGTAATGCAGTTAGTCCTCAACAGATACCGTTGGGTAGAAGTGGAATTTTTTTTGGGGGGTTATCTGATTTTCTTTTGTGTTCGTATATACTGTGTTCTTTGTTAGGTAAGAGGACACAAGTGCAACTAATGCGACATTTTATTGTGGCCAAGTTTCGCTCTCCAGGAGCTTTATTAAGCCGTTACAAACAATACATGGACACAGAGGATATATAGGTACAGAGTGAGGTGCAAAGCATAATATAATCGCTGGTGGAAGTAGTAGTATTAATAAGTTATATTTTGCTTTACAACTTTACAATTCTGTGTCGCTGTATTGTTTGTAACGGCTTGACAAAGCTCCTGGAGAGCGAAACGTTTCCACAATAAAATGTCACATTAGTTGCATCTGTATTCTTTTACCTAACATATTGTCTATAATTTTATTAGCATTATTACACGGAGTACCTTACTGTACTCCCCGCACCAACCAACACCCGGGTTCACAAGATTAATAACACTTAGCACACAAACTTATACGTCTCGCCACCTCCAGCTTGGTTGGAAATGAGGACTTTCTACTTAAAAGCATATCGTCAACCAGAATTTCCCAATAACTTCCGTGAAATTTCCCAAACTTTGTAAATTAACGTCTTTGATTCCCGTTATGGGTTCGCCGTCCAGACTGACAGCTGGGAAGTGGTTTTTAACTCGCTATAAATACCTTGGTTCTACCTGGCTGTAAATATGCGCTTTTGCGATACAGTCATTGACCCCCTTACGGTCTACTGCACGTAGTATTTGTAAGTATTTATAGATTAAAGACGCAATTAAGCATTTCCAATCAGAAATGTCAAATGTGAAAACAGATATTTCAAGGGACTTTTCCATTTACTGGAAATGGATGCTAAATGACGTTTCAGTCTGTCTTGGATCACAGAAAATTAATTGGACGAATTGCAGTGACGTGTAATTTCCTTCTATATTTTTTTTCATTTGAACATGAGAATTGTGTCAACTATGCTACTGTAGCTATTTTTATTATCATTCTGAACCAGGTTCTATTGTTTAAAATTGTTATAGAATTTGGTAGCACCAATGGAAACTCCAGTAATCTTTATTCTTTACTGCAAATTAATGACGTCCAGTGACAGCTTCAAACACTGGGGATTTGCCAGAATAATACAGGAAATGGGTGGCACTTTAGAACACATTCACAATACATAAGGGAAAATGTGCGTAGAATTACTCGTGTCATTTAACTTTTTTTCCTCTTGTTTGAAAGCCTAATTGTTTGTTTATTGGGAGTGATCATAGTTTTTTACTATTACTAAAACTTGGTATACTTGGATTCCAACACTACAATGCCGAAGAGAGTAAAGAAAAAAGTTCTTGCATCTCTTACAAAGAGCAAAATGTTGTCCCAATTAAAAGCTTGTTCTGCAACATGCTTCTATCCTTCTACTCTATTCAGAATGAGTTAAAGAGGGTGACCAAAGGTAGGAGTGTTTCCCATCCAACACACCTTGTGGGTGTCGTAGATGAGGTAATGAAATGTGTCAGGTTCACCTGTGAGACTTTGGTAGCGTGTTGAGGATATTGTCGAGCGTTTTGTTATGATTTGAGTAGCTATGACAGCTTCAAAGGCTTCGTTCCAGCAAGGCTGGATTTACTGTTACGTGTTCATTACCTTCTGTCAAAACAGTCGGTGACACACGCACAGTAAATGGGATTTAGTGGCCACTGCAGGAGTTAATAAGCTGGGTTATGGAGACCGGGAAAGATTATGATAAAGAGGGAGAGAAGGATTATGGGAGGAAGACAAATTTAATCAAGGGTTATACATATATATATATATATATATATATATATATATATATATATATATATATATATATAGTGTGTGTGTGTGTGTGCGCAAAACAACCACGGAGGGAGTAGAATGATAGCTCTAGGCCTTTCGTGTTGCAATCAACACTTCATCAGGAGCTTGCAAAATTGGAGAAAAGAGGAGGATGTCCTTGTTTTTACAGATGCCTCTTTATTTAAATGAGTTTATTTTAATGAGCCCCGTTTACTTTTAGAAGTCTCCCCTTTAAATATTAACGTTTTCTCGCCTCCCCTTCCCCTGGGTCCCGTAGGTGGCTGCCCCATAATTAGTAAATAAGTAAGTTTATCCAGGTATACACAAATACAGTTACATAGATTATCATACATAGCAGCATATGTGTAGAAAACCTAGGATAACAAAAAAAAGTCAGACAGAGTGACTTATTTCCATTGGGGTCCAATGACTTCTATATCACTGACAATATATTTATGTTTGTAAAGTTACTGATATCATAGAGGGGTGTAGCCGAATTTTTTATTATTGCCACGTTAATTTCGTTTAGGCTATTGCAATATCAATGTTTGTGGGATTTTTTTAATGCTATAATATTCATCCTTCTAGCTGTGGGTGCCGGTGTGCCTGGGGGCACTTCCGGTATCCTTCTCTCTCTCCCTCTCTCCCTCCCTCACACACTCACTCCCTCCCTCACACACTCCCTCCCTCCCTCACACTCACTTCATGTGAAGACGTCCTATGGGAACGTACTTGCTTGGACATCCTTCTCTTTTCTGCAATTTTGCAAGTTCCTGATGTGTTGATTGCAACACGAAAGGCCTAGAGCTATCATTCTACTCACCCCTTGGTTGTTTTGCATCCTGTATCGCTTGGTTTGCAATATTTGCTTAATATATATATATATAATATATATATATATATATATATATATATATATATATATATATATATATATATATATATATATATATAATATATAATGTCACAGTAAACAGGTGATATCACAATATGCAGAACAACCACTGTGAAAGATAATTAAATTCCAAGCGCTTTCGTGATTTCTCACATTATCAAGGAGAGAGACAATGAAGTTATTGCGGGGGTGAGAGCGAGGGAAGGGATGAGTTGTTTATCTCAAGAGAGAGAATAGAGTGGGTTGGGGTTAAGTGGAGTTTATCAGATAGATTAGCTAGAGCTTCTAGCAAAATCAAAATGCCAGTTCTCAATAACTTTATGCAATAAATAATCTAACCCAAGGGAAAAAAGACTAATGATTTTATGAATTCAGGATATCACTGAATATATGAAGAGAAAACATAAAAACTGACTGAAAAAAATATGAAAAAAAAATACCCATCCAACAAAAAGCATAAATTATAATGCACAGGATCAGACTGCATGGCTTATGAGACTGATAATAAAAATAGATGGGAACCGATAATCCCACTTTCACTTATCTATAATATAAAGATAAAGGATAGTGCTGGGGAAGACTTTTAAATTATAAGAGCCAGGTCATATCTCTTAGACTGTAGATAAAACTCTAAAATTCTAAGAGAGGAAAAACTAGCAACACATTTAGAAGCAACGTGAGTATGGGTAATGCAATATGACACACTGGATCTCACCCTCTCTACCAAAGTAAATTTATACGGGAGATTATGATTAAACGATAGTGTAAGCCGACAGGTGGTAGGAAACACACTGCTGGGATCTCTTTATTGCAGCATTTCTTCCTGGACTGGACTTTATTAGGTGCTCAAAAACACGCCGCTACACTGCCTTACAAAGCAAGCATCATGAGGTCAGGCTCGGGAAAGGTCAAAGGAAAAAAATAAATAAGGTCAGGAGGTGAGGTTAACGGTAAATATTGATCATATTAGGCGCCCATGTGAAGCGTCAGCTGCAAGGTTATGGGTAACATTTTTTAAATGACTCGAGGATATGGGTGATGGGCATAGGTTCCAGTGGGTTAAACAATAAAGGCGGCCACCTAGGGGTCTAACTGGTGGTTAGGGGCGGCATACTACGGCTTGTGCGCTTAATCCACACATCATTTCAGTGTTGCAAAGACAGTCAAATGGGTGACTGATGAAAATCTGGCAGTTATGTCTACCGTGCTCAGTGTCTGTTTTCCGTTCGAGGCGCAAATTTTTATCTAATTCATTTTATATTTTCATTTTCCTTTTTCGAAATATTATAATTGGCTCACGAAATCGTAATGACACGATTGCAAACAAACCATACCACGGGTGGGGTTCGAACCCGCGGTCACAGAGTCTCAAAACTCCAGACCGTCGCGTAAACCACTGGGCCAGCTAGCTTCAATAAGATTCATCCAACTAGGTATATTTCTACACCATATATACCTAGTTGGATGAATCTTATTGAAGCTAGCTCGCCCAGTGGCACGCGACGGTCTGGAGTTTTGAGAGACTGTGACCGCGGGTTCGAACCCCACCCGTGGTATGTTTTTTTTTTATAATTGGTTTTATTTTTTTTTATAGAGGACAACCTAACCTAACGTATTAGTAACCTAACCTAACCTATCCTATAGCTAATATGAGAGGTCTGTGGGTTCTATCTACCATACAGTTCTGAATTCTGAATACTTTGTGGCAACAATCATTGAGGGAAGAATACCAGGTAGAGGACGTGAGAAGCCAGTTTCCGGAAGAGAAAACTTTGAAGGTATGAGAGAATCTTGGATACTGTGAAATGGAAAAGGAATTGGAGGAAAGTCAACGAAAAAGATGAAGTATCTAGCAGGAAGATGCTGGGAGACAGGGAAGAGTTTCATAACCATAAGAAGAGAAAATGGTAATAGTTCAATAAAAGATGCAGAGAGGAAAAAGAAAAAGAGAAAAACGAAGTGAAGGATAGAAAAAGAGAGGTAGATAAACAGAAGAGTCAGAAATAAATATTTAACGGGAGAAGAAAAGATGAGCAACAGCTTCAGAATGGCATAGCAAGTGCCAATCTGAATCAAAACTACGTCACAGGCACACCTGGTGAAAAGGGGGCACCATTACTGAGTCCAAGAGAAAGAAAATACGAACGGGCTCTGAGAACTATACTCACAACAGATTAGGAGTTAAAAAAAAATTGAGTTAACTAAATACATCAGAATCAATGGAACCTGACAAAGTGTCACCATTGATTCTGTGAGAGGAAGAAGAAACACTTATCCACTATCTAGAATCAACAACAAATCAATGAACATGAAATCTAGAAGACAACGAATATATAGTAGCCGCAATATTTAAGAAAGAAGACAAGCAGGAATGTTGAACTACAGACCAGCATCAGTGGCATGCATATAATTTAATAAACAAGAAAAAACAGCACTGACTTAGAGATGGCAAATCTTGTATTAACTTTGGTAGAATTACCGACAATATGTTAAGTAAAACGCCACAAGTGCAACTAATGAGACATTATTTTGTGGTAACGTTTCGCTTTCCAGGAGTAAAGGACAATGAGCTATAAACTGAACATATCTTAGATAGAAAAGCCAGTGGAGATATGATAACGTCATATAAGGTACTCAGAGGACTTGATGGGAGGCTAAGACTGATCGAGACGCGAGGATTGGGTACTTAAGAGAAGAGTCAGAAGTTGAAGACACAGGTGAATCACAATGATGTCTGAAAGCATTTCTTCAGCTGCAGGTGATCAGGAAGTGTAGTGACCAGAAGCAAGCAGTGGAGGTAGTCTCCAGAGATAGTTTTAATTAAGACGAGGAATGAAAGGGCTTATGAGGCTAGGAGATGTGGGGGGAAGAGTAAATCAGGGCCAGGAGCTGAGACTCGACACTTGCGACCACAAACAGGTGAGTGAACACACAAGCTTTGGTAAACACACAAACACACAGTAAATTAAATGATGTAATATGAGGCCACAAAATGCAAGGAGTCAGAGGAGTTTCGTACCTCAGGGACAAGAGAAACAATGGGAAGACCAGAACGGTCAAAACCAGAGAGGCCAAAACTAATTGCGCTAGAGAATGGAAAAAGTATAGAAGACAAAGGACCAGGAAAACAAGATTATTCGAAAAGCCAGAAATGAATATGCATGGATAAGGAGGGAGGCCCAGCAGCAATACGAGAATGATATAGCATCGAAAGCCTAATGTGACCCAAAGCTGTTGTACAACCACGTCAGAATGAAAATAACAGACAAGGACCAGGTACTCAGACTGAAGAAGGAAGGGAGTTCACAAGAAAGGACAAAGAAGTATGTGAAAAGCTCAACGCGAGATATAAAGAAGTATTTTCATTGGAGACAGAAAGGACTTCAAAAAGCCCAAACGGTGGGGTACACCAACAAGTACTGGACACAACACACACAACCGAGGAGGAAGTGAAGAAGCTGCTAAGTGAACTAAATACCTCAAAGACGGTGGGACCAGACATCTCTCCGTGGGTCTTGAGAGAGGGAGCAAAGGCACTATGTTTACCACTAACAACAATCTTCAACACATCTATCGAAATAGGGCGACTACATGAGGTGTGGAAGACAGCAAATGTAGACCAAATTTTTAAGAAAGGAGACAAACAGGCAGCATTAAACTACAGACCAGTGTCACTGACATGTATAGTATGCAAAGTCATGGAGAAGATTATCAGGAGAAGATTGGTGGACCACCTAGAAAGGAATGAGCTTATACATAATAACTGGCACGCACTCAGGGAAGGGAAACGGCAAAAGACATTAGTGCCAAAGCTAGAGGAGCAGACAGAAATAACAGGAAAGGCACTGCAATGGATCAGAGAATACCTGACAGGAAGGTAACAACGAGTGATGTTACTTGACGAGGTGTCAGAGTGGGCGCGTGTGACGAGCGGGGTAGGTCATGTCACTCACATATCATTGCAGACGATGTGAAGCTAATGCGGAGAATTCAAACGGATGACGATCAGGAGGACTACAAAGGGATCTGGACAGACTGCAAGTTTGGTCCAACATCTGGCTTCTGGAATTTAACTCCACCAAGTGCAAAGTCATGAAGACTGGGCAGGGTCAAACAAAACCGTAGACGGAGTGCAGGCTATGGGGCCAAAGGCTGCAAACCTCACTCATGGAAAAAGATCTTGGGGTGAGTATCATACCGAGCACGTCTCCTGAGGCACACATCAACCAAATAACTGCTGTAGCATATGGGTACCTGGCAAACCTAAAAATAGCGTTTCGACAACTAAGTAAGGAGTCATTCAAGACATCGTACACCGTGTACGTCAGGCCCGTATTGGAGTATGGAATACCAGTATGGAATCCACACCTGATCAAGCACCTCAAGAAATTAGAGAAAATGCAAAGGTTTGCAACAAGACTAGTCCCGCAGCTAAAGGGGTATATTAAGGAAAATCAACTTGACGACACTGGAGGACAGGAGGGATAGAGAGGACACCTGATAACGACATATAAAATATTGAAAGGAACTGACAAGGTTGATAGGGACAGTATGTTTCAGAGATGGCACACAGCAACAAAGGGGTCACAACTGGAAGTTGAAAACTCAAGTAAATCACAAGGAAGTTAGAAATAATCCTTCAGTCTAAGAGTTGTCAGTAAGTTCATCAATCTGGAGAGTGATGTAGTGGAGGCAGCATCCATACATAGCTTTAAGAAGAGATACGATAAAGCTCATGGAGCAGGGAGATTGTAGCCTAGTAGCAACCAGCGAAGAGGTGGGGCCAGACACACACACACACACACACGCACACGCACACGCACACGCACGCGCGCGCACACACACACACACACACACACACACAGACCATCCCTACAATAACCCAATAATTTAGGTAATTTTTTCCACTCTTCCAGCGGGCGACGTCGATAGGAACGGCTGGGACGATTTTAATTAAAACCAGCGCCGGTATACCGTGAAAAAATTAGGCATAATATTCCCGAAGTATGCTGCATGATCCATTATTTTATATTTTATCGAGCAATTTTTCTTTAGCTTTTTAATTTTTAATTTTTGAATTAATATTTTCAATCGTAGCAGCTGCAGCAACAGCTGCTGCTGCAGCTGTTGCATTTTCTTCTTCCTCCTCCTTAAAATTATCACCTTCCTTCATCTTCACAATCATCATCATCATCATCATCATCATCATCATCATTTTAATAATCACTTTAACAAGAAGAAGAAACAATTAATACATCTAGTTCGACTACTAATATTTATAGTATTGTTACTACTACGA
This sequence comes from Cherax destructor, assembly GCA_009830355.1. Taxonomy (NCBI): domain Eukaryota; kingdom Metazoa; phylum Arthropoda; class Malacostraca; order Decapoda; family Parastacidae; genus Cherax; species Cherax destructor. Next base: position 275,435 of record WNWK01000702.1, read on the forward strand.
CTACTACCATTGCAACTACTACGACTACTACCATTACAACTACTACGACTACTACCATTACAACTACTACGACTACTACCTTTACAACTACTACGACTACTACCTTTACAACTACAACGACTACTACCTTTACAACTACTACGACTACTACCATTACAACTACTACGACTACTACCATTACAACTACTACGACTACTACCATTACAACTACTACGACTACTACCTTTACAACTACAACGACTACTACCATTACAACTACTACGACTACTACCATTACAACTACTACGACTACTACCATTACAACTACTACAAATTCTGCTTCTACAAATAAAACAATATTAATGCTAATAATAGTAGGTTAGGTAAGGTTCGTCAGGAAACAGGACAAGTGTTTCCTGACGCGGGTCTTAGTCAAATGACGACCCGCCGTTGGAGCTTTTGGTCATCTGACTGATGCCTTCCGCTGGCTTACCCCTTCATCTCTTTAAAAATTATGGTCATTGTTATAACATTTACTTAACAAAACACTCATGGAACGGTACAGTTATTTTCATATCCTTATATTACAGTTGTGGTTCGTAACTAAGTGGTAGCTCATTCGTCTCACGATTGAACGATTAGGTTCGTGTGCACCTGGGTGCTGGTCGGCTATCTGGATGGCATCCTGGGGGATGTTAATATACCTTAAACTGAGCTGGACTTTGAAAGGATCTGAAGCAGGGTAACAGTTCCTAGCCTGTACTTTAACGGCATAAAAAACATAGTTCACTATGTGCCTTGTGGCTTGGTTCGTAACGCTCTAGCTTCACACAGTCCCTGGTTCTATCCCTGGTACGGGTGGAAATCCTGAATGTGTTGCCTTACTCTTGCTGTCCCTGTTTACCTAACAGTAAGCAGGTACCTGCGTGTTAGTCGACTGGTGTGGCTCGCATATTTGGGGACGAGATTGAAGGACCCAAACGGAAATAAGACAGACGGTCCTTGATGACGCACTGACTCTCTTGGGTTAAAAATCCGAACAAATATCATCATATGTGTAACGTAACTTCGGCTCCCTGTACCTCAGCTCTTGCAAAAGGTCCAGCAGCTGTATCGCCAAGCTTAGAAGATGCAGAGGAGCTGCAGCTTAACTTCCTCTCAGAGACCTAGAGGTCCAACAGCAGCAGCTCAACATTATCGAGAGTGCAATTAGCTGGAATAACCAAGATATATCTTAATTTTTTTTTTGCAGTAACACTGGGTAAATAAAAACAGGCCAATAATCATAAAATTTTCTTATGTTTAAAAATTATATATTTATCTTTACTTAATTATATTCGTTTTTAATGATCTACAATATTTGTTTATGAGAAAAAAAATACTTTAGAAATTTTGAAATTTGAAACCATTCCAGATCATGATGAATGGAAAATGAAAACTTTGCTTAGAGTAATATGCACAAACATTGAAAGCTTAAAGAAGTATTCTCAAGTAATCGCATTAAAACCTATATCACAAATTGTTCAAGTTAGCAAACTAAGATGTATACAGCACTAAACTATTCCTAACTTTATGAAGTAAAATACATCAATATTAAGTTTTAAACTGCCCAGAAAAGGGGATTCTCTAGTTGTAACATAGCCAGAATTTTTTTTTTTTTTTTTTTATATAACGGAACTCTCACAGCTCGGTTCATATGTAAACTATTTTCTAGGCAACATACACAAACGATAAAAATTTGTAGCTAATCATAAGACATTTACCAGTTATTGATAAAGCTTAACCCAAAGGTTACCCTTTAGCATATAACCTTTGGATTACGCTTTAGCATGTAACTGTTAAAGCGTATCCTTTGGGTTACGTTTTAGCATATAACTGCTAAAGCGTAACCTTTAGGTTACGCTTCAGCAGTTGTTTACAAAAATTACGTTACTACTTGGAAATAATAGTCTTATATAAACCACGGTACGGGTGTGGCTCGAGCTCACGGCAAGCAAACCGTAAAACTCCAGGCCAACTCACTTGCGTGTGTGCGAACCCACCCGTACCGTGGTTTGCTTGCAATCGTGTTATTACGATTTCGTGAGTCAAGATATCTTTGAGGGAACATGAGCTAGTGTTCGTCACGGCCACGCTGGTGGGAGATTCATCTGTAAAACTTACATTTGTGGTCACTGTGAGGCCCATGCTAACTTCCCCATGGTGTATAAACATAGTTGGATGAACCTTACTGAAGCCAGCTGGTCCTGTGGCGTTTTACGACTCACTTGCCATGGGTTCTAACCCACCCGTACCGTGGGTTGTTTGCAATCGTGTTATTAACATTTCGTGAATCGTCTTAGGGGTTTTAAATACTCGTGCGCCTAATATGCCGGAATATAATATAATATAATAACATATAGAATCCTCCTTTTGGTTCAATGAATTAATATGGACATATTTGCAAATTCCACATTAACTAACAATCCGAATTATATTATAATCATGGGGGAGCGCTAAACCCGTAGGGGGTATACAGCACTTGTAGGGGGGGGGGGAGATGGAAGGTATTGAGATTCAATTCAGGTAGCTGGAGCCCAGACCCAATTCCCTAGATCAAGAGCCCCTCACGAGCGTCAAGGAACCTACCTTGAGGGGTAACAATCCAAAGCTCCTTCCAAGTAAAATAGAATTCATTTTTAAGAGCCGATCAGAAGAAGCGTTCTCGACCAGGAAAAAAAATCCAATATTCACTGTAGATATTACCTGTCGGGGAATATCTAGTAACGCATACAATTATTATTTTTCCTTTTTTTTTCACTGTACGATGCTATTACTTTTTACCATTCACACTATCGTCATTTCCTAGCTCTTTTTGCTCGACAAACACCAACAACTTACAGTCCTCTGTCTCCCTGTCTGTCTCCCTCTCTGTCCCTGTCTGTCTGTTTGTCTGTCTCCCTCTCTGTCTCCCTCTCTGTCTCCCTCTCTGTCTCCCTCTCTGTCTCCCTCCCTGTCTCCCTCCCTGTCTCCCTCCCTGTCTCCCTCCCTGTCTCCCTCCCTGTCTTCCTCTCTGTCTCTTTCCCTGTCTCCCTCCCTGTCTCCCTCTCTGTCTCCCTCTCTGTCTCCCTCTCTGTCTCCCTCCCTGTCTCCCTCCCTGTCTCCCTCCCTGTCTCCCTCCCTGTCTCCCTCTCTGTCTCCCTCTCTGTCTCCCTCTCTGTCTCCCTCTCTGTCTCTCTCTCTCTCTATCTCTCTCTATCTCTCTATCTCTGTCTGTCTGTCTGTCTGTCTGTCTCTCTCTCTCTCTCTCTCTCCTCTCCCTGGACAACAGCATCACTCACGTGTTCTATCCTTCATGTACGCCAGTGCTGGAGTTCCCCCTGGCTATCGTCGCGTCAAGCGCGTCAGATTAATTTAGCGCAATAGCTGCCGAAAGCAATTAAAACTCCTTAAACCTCTATGTATGAATTAAGGTTTATTGAGCCTTCGGCGTCTTCCCGCTGATAGTACCTTACTTAAGCTGGCCTAGACTAAGCTGCTTAAGTTTACATTCCATCTAGCTGATAGGTCTTACAAGCTGGATCCAAATGACTTACGGCCAACAATATTAAAGACATACTGTGTGAAAATAAATTTTCATTTGAAAAATAAATCATTTCTATAATGCTCTAACAGAGCGAAAATTTGTCCTGTTAATAGATTGCTTTGAAATGTGCCTTCAACAAACGACTGGCATGCAATTAAAAAAAAGACATGCAAATCGCCAGTTCTATCTGCAATATTTGCACAATATATTTTTAACTGCTTGTGCTACATTATTATGAATTATTTTTTCGAGTAATATATTTCATATATTTATCACTGATTAAAATAATATTTCTCTTTCTTAAGCTGAAAGCATAAGAACCATTTTTTTTTTTAAGACTGCAAGAAGCAATATACTTTTTCCTCGTACAAAATTTTATGAATTGAAATAATGATGCATAATTTCTCAGTTTTTGTTTAGTAAGAATAAATTCAGCTTCACCAAGCGAAGGTTTTTATTTTGGGAATCAACTCTGTAGACAAACTAGGAATGAAGAGTAGCAGACTAGGAGTGGAGAGAAGCAGATAAACTAGGAATAGAGAGTAACAAACCAACTAGGAATGTAGAGTAACAGAAACTAGGAATAAATAGTAGGAGTAGTAGACAAACTAGAAATGAAGAGTAGCAGAGAAACTAGAAATGAAGAGTAGCAAACAAACTAGCAATTAAAGGGAACTAACTAGGAATGAAAAGTATCAGACAAACTAGGAATGTAAAAAACAACTATCAGATAGAAACTTTATATTAGATAATGCCTCACCCTGAAAAACACTTTTTTTTAAGCCAATTTTAACAAACTAGCATACTTGTTTCTACACGAAAAATGATTAATTTTAATCTTTCAACACTATATCTTACTTAGAGGGGGCTCTGCTAATAGAAGTCAGTGTAGGTTCCAATTTAAAAATTGGGGTAATAGGGAAAATTGGCATATTCAACGTGATAACGTCATTTTATCATTTTCAAATCGTCAGCGTCGATGCGTCTTAATAAGAGGAAGGTTTGGATTGTTATCGGACTCTATAGATGACATTCTAGTATAAACCTTGTTAACAGATACCGACAAGTCGGTTTAGAAAAACACGTAAGTAAACACTAGAACATATATATTAGAACACGTTTCAGTCCTGGTACCTTGATCACTTCTAACATACAGAGGTTAAAAAGACAGTATAAATAGGTGGAGAGTGAGGTGTGAGTGACACATGGTGACCTGAAGAATGCCATTTGAGATGAGGACAGGGAGACAATGTGATCATGTGACTCATGTGTTGTTAGGTAGGTGTTTGCCTGGTTGAGTATCATGTATACTAATGATTTAGAAATTCTGTAGTTTTAAGTATGTTCTATAGTGTACGTGACGGCGATTAGCAAGGCTACCAGACGTCGTCGGCGTCTGAGATCTTGTTCCATGAGGACAAGCTGTGCCTCATTCCAAGTCATCAAGTGTCTAGAGGAGTCCCTGTGGATGACACAGGCGTACCTTAAGTCATCTCTGTTGTTGGCGTTTCGATTTTCTTGCAGGCGGACCGAAAGACTTCTGCCTTTTCCCCTACGAAACGTAGGTTTCCTCACTATGAAACGTAGCCCCACACTTCTAACGTAAACAGCAGGCGTCTACAACATCCCCTGTGGATATTGTTCCAAGAAATATGAAGGAGAAACTGGCAGAAGTCTTTCGGTCAGCCTGAACGAAGGTATAAAAAAAGTCATAATCGCTCACTCAAGTTGGGTCATGAAGTCTGCATTCTCACAGTCAAGAATACCGCCATCCCTAAAATAAAGATTAAAGGAAACTCTCAGGGTAAATGCATTGATAAATATACGCCTCTGAGTACATGTTTGGCCACATAAGTCCTCTCAGAAATCTGGGATCATCACAATACAGATTAATCTTCGAGCCTCAACATCCCATCTCTTCATAGTGCAAGCACTGTACTTCTCACCTCTAAAGCAAGTCCTGCTTTCTAGTTTCCCTTAATCGCTTAATAAATGCCAGTGATCACACACCAAGTGCCCGTATCCCTCACATGAATGAATAAAGAAATGGATTCTTGTCCAGTAATTATTTATGCTTTTTAACTCTGGTCTCAAGTTACTTTCCAGATCAGGTTTTCCTGTTTACCTTTTCACTTTCGTTTTTTTTATATATATATATATATATATATATATATATATATATATATATATATATATATATATATATATATATATATATATATATATATATATATATATATATATATATATATATATATATATATACGTATATATATATATATATATATACGTATATATATATATATATACGTGTATATATATATATATATATATATATATATATATATATATATATATATATATATATATATATATATATATATATATATATATATATATGTCGTGCCGATTAGGTAAAACTGGTCAATTAGCAAGAACTCATCTAAAATTAAGTCCTTTCTAAAATTTTCTCTTATACGTTTAAATATATATTTTTTCATTTATGTTAATGTAAGAATTTATAATTTTGTACCAAGAGAAACTTTGAAAACCTACCTAACCTTATTACAACAAGCGCAATTTAATTTAGCCTAACCCAACAAAATATATTTTAGATACGTTAACATTAATTTAATAATAAACAAACACAATGAAATATATTTTTTTCGTTATGTTCAGATTGATTTTGGCGAAATTATTGCATACACAAATTTTCACTTGTCTTATATGGCAAGGTGAGCGTTGCTATTTAAGCCAAAATAGCAAGTTTTACCTAATCGGCACGACATATATATATATATGTCGTGCCGATTAGGTAAAACTGGTCAATTAGCAAGAACTCATTTAAAATTAAGTCCTTTCTGAAATTTTCTCTTATACGTTTAAAGATATATTTTTTTCATTTATGTTAATGTAAAAAATTATAATTTTGTACCAAGAGAAAATTTGAAAACCTACCTAACCTTATTACAACAAGCGCAATTTAATTTAGCCTAATCCAACTAAATATATTTTAGATACGTTAACATTTAATTTAATAATAAACAAACACAATGAAATATATTTTTTTCTTTAGGTTCAGATTGATTTTGGTGAAATTATTGTATACACAAATTTTCACTTGTCTTATATGGCAAGGTGAGCGTTGCTATTTAAGCCAAAATAGCAAGTTTTACCTAATCGGCGACAAATTTATATATATATATATATATATATATATATATATATATATATATATCCCCTTCCTAGGCAGACCCCTACCCCGCCTTCCCTCCACTACAGATTTATACACTCTCGAAGTTATTCTATTTCGTTCCATCCTCTCTACATGTCCGAACCACCTCAATAACCCCTCCTCAACTATTATCCACACGGCTGAGGAGGGGTTATTTAGGTGGTTTGGACATGTAGAGAGGATGGAACGGAATAGAATGAGAGTGTATAAATCTGTAATGGAGGGAAGGCGGGGTAGGGGTCAGTCTAGGAAAGGTTGAAGGGAGGGGGTAAAGGAAGTTTCTGTGCGAGGGGATTGGACTACCAGCAAGCATGCGTGAGCGTCTTAGATAGGAGCGAATGGAGACAAATGGTTTTTAGAACTTCGCGTGCTGTTGGAGTGTGAGCAAAGTAACATTTATGAAGGGATTCAGGGAAACCGGCAGGCCGGACTTGAGTCCTGGAGATGGGAAGTACAGTGCGTGGACTCTGAAGGAGGGGTGTTAATGTTTCAGTTTTATAACTGTAGAACTGTAGTGTAAGTAGGCCTCTGGCAAGACAGTGATGGAGGGAATGATGAAAGTTTTTCTTTTTCGAGCCACCGGCTGATGTGTTATATATATATATATATATATATATATATATATATATATATATATATATATATATATATATATATATATATATATATATATATATATGTCGTGCCGATTAGGTAAAACTTGCTATTTTGGCTTAAATAGCAACGCTCACCTTGCCATATAAGACAAGTGAAAATTTGTGTATACAATAATTTCACCAAAATCAATCTGAACCTAAAGAAAAAAATATATTTCATTGTGTTTGTTTATTATTAAATTAAATGTTAACGTATCTAAAATATATTTAGTTGGATTAGGCTAAATTAAATTGCGCTTGTTGTAATAAGGTTAGGTAGGTTTTCAAAGTTTCTCTTGGTACAAAAAAAATTTTTTTTACATTAACATAAATGAAAAAAAATATATCTTTAAACGTATAAGAGATATTTTTAGAAAGGACTTAATTTTAAATGAGTTCTTGCTAATTGACCAGTTTTACGTAATCGGCACGACATATATATATATATATATATATATATATATATATATATATATATATATATATATATATATATATATATATATATATATATATATATATATAGCCAAAATGGGATTTCCCATTCTGTGATTTAGTGGGAGTATACTGTTTTTATGCTGAGTTGAAGGTTTGATATCCACAGTAGGATTTGTAGGATTATCTTCACAAGTGAAATAGTACATGTCTGAGAAACGTGGCTGTGGTACGTGATTGGTACGTGAATAATCTTCAGAATAACAGTGTTTCCAACTGGATAAACATGTTACTCGAGGGAAGTTCAGTGTTACCAGACTTACCGGAGGTTCCAGGAACAACTGCAGATGCAAATTAACTGATTTTCCCGAAAGTGAATTAGTTAATTGATTTTTATCAGGACTGATGAAGAAGCAATTAGTGGATAAGAAGAGAAGGTGTAGAGATAACTGGAAGAGAGGATCATAGAAATGAAAGCGCTAAATTCATAATACTGTTAGCTCCTATTCTTTGGTTCAATAGACCTCCACCATCAAGGCACCTCAGCCCTTCCCCTGAATGACTGATGCCAGCACATGGTGTAGAAAGGAGCGGAAGGTAGCAAAGCCGCATTAAGATTTTATAGGCCTCTGGGCTACAAGTACTGTAAGGCCCCCAGTGATATTTTCCTAAGGAAAAAGAATTAATCACAACAGTCAACAGTTCATCATATACGTGATGTAATAACATACTATAATTATAAACTTACAGAATTAACTGTGAACACTTTTCTCGTCTCTGGAGGGTCTCCAGCTGGCGGAGGCCCCTGGGCTGCAGTCCCTAAATCCCATGAATTAATCCGGCCCTGGGAGGGAGGTTCAACGAGGTGAGCGTCAGCATTACTATTAATATAGTCACAAAGTTGTCGAAAATATGTATGGAGTCAACAATACCTGGAAAATGGGAGGTAATCAGTTTTGAGCCAAGAAAGGGAAAGAGTAAGTTTAGTTTCTTGGATGAAGAGCCAGTTTCTGATATCAAGGGATCAACTCTAGTGACTGATGTGAAAATATAAGTTTAAAGATGAGTGGTAAGGAGTAACAAAAAGGCACAATACCGTGACTGGAACAATACACAAATAACCCGCACATAGGAGAGACCAGCTTACGACGACGTTTCGGTCCGACATGGACTATTTACAAAGTCACACTGTGACTTTGTAAGTGGTTTAGAAAAAGCGACAAGTTGAAGAATGAGAGACTTGTGCAGGACTTGGGAATCTATATTGCGGAAACGTTTCAGTCCAATACATAGAAGAACGGAGGATGATGAGGAGGTTGAGGTAATCAGTCCCTCAGCTTGGAGTCGATGTGTTCAGTCCATCAGTCTTTAGTGGTAAGGAGGTTGAACTATGTCCCTCGAAATGTTGACATTTTAATTCTAAGAATCTTAAAATGCAACCAAGGAGACGTTTCGGTTCATCCAGAATCATTATCAAGTCGTCTAGATTTCAGATTGTGAGTTAGTTGTGAACTGTTTCTGGTAGGTATTGTGATTTTGATCCTGAAATACAGAGTATAGGGAAAAAATCATGGAAATTCATTTGATGGAAAAACCAGCTGGTGCGGGTTTGTCGTAAATCACTCAGTGGCAACTTCAGATCATCCTTGTGATTGATCTTGCCACCCCTCCTTCCTAGGATCAAACCTACTGTTTCCCATTCCAAAGTCACTGCATGACACTTGAACGTTTAATGTTTCCATATGAAAATAATAATAAGATTAACTACATATTAATAATAACTATAACAATAATAATAATAATAATAATATGCGTTAACAATTGCCTTGGAAAACACAAACCCACTTTAGGCAGATTTTAGCATCTGTGCAAGGACAAGAGGATAATATTTTCTCTAAGTTTCATAAGAAAATACCACAGTTCCATTAAAACATGTCCCTTACGAAATCAGTAGTGATTTTATTTATGCTAAATCACTAGGGAGAGAGCTTATTAAGCAATAAAGCTTAATTGATATAACATTATCCATCTGGGAAAATTAAGGAAGAGAGACGCTTTTTATTAAATTTTAATTTACAGGTTATATCCAATCTCAGTTCATCAGCTAAAATATATATATATATATATATATATATATATATATATATATATATATATATATATATATATATATATATATATATATATATATATGATCTGAATGACCTGAAAAGAATGGAGGAGAGAATAAGTGATCTTGATGCCCATGATGCCCTGTATCTCCTCACAAGGTGTCTTACTATGCCAAGACTCACTTACTTCTTGAGGTGCGCACCTTCTTTTGACAACCCAACACTTGACGAGTATGACGCACACCTGAGATCAACCTTTAAGAAGGCACTGAATCTGTCACTAGAGGATCGGCAATGGGAGCAGGCAACCCTCCCAGTGCGACTGGGAGGTGCGCAAAGCAAGGCAGGTAGCTTTACCTGCATTTCTGTCATCGTGTTTGGCCTCCTGTGGATTAGTCAAGAAGATTGTCCCTGAACGTTTGAGAGGTGTGGTGGGAGCTCAAGACTCCAGGTTCATTGAAGCAGCCGTGCGGTGGGACATCCTGGCAGACTCCTCCAGTAGACCAGCACAAACATTCCCACTGGGACAAGCCGATCATGGAAAAAATTTCCAACACAATGCTCACCAACGCTTCAGGAAAGGACAAAGCTCGTCTCCTAGCGGTGAAGGCACCACACTCAGGAGATTTCCTTCTAGCTGTTCCCAATTCCTCTCTGGGGACTCGACTCGACCAACAGGCCATTCGGATTGGTGTTGCTCTTTGCCTAGCCGCTCCCATACTCACCGAACATAGGTGTATTTGCGGCAGGGCGACGGCCGATCAATTCGGACTTCATGGTCTAGTGTGTCACACATCAGAAGGGAAGTATGCTAGACATGAGGAGGTCAATGACATCATAAAGAGAAGCCTCGCCACAGCCCGTTACCCAGCTCAACGGGAACCCCAAGTGCAGAGGTCTGATGGAAGTCAAAAGCATCCTGATGGAGCCACTATGCTACCCTGGAAGGATGGTAAGCAGATTGCTTGGGACTACACCTGTGCTGTCACAATGGCAGACACCTACTTGCAATACTCCGTAGCTGAAGGGGGTGGAGCTGCCAGCCACAGGGAGACCCAGAAGACTCGCAAATATGAAGGCCTTCCCCCTTGCTATAACTTCATCCCAATAGGGATGGAGCATGGGGCAAGTGTGCTATTTTGCCAACCTTCGAGGAGTAGATCCTGGTTTTGCAAAATTATCCAAGCCAGTAAGCTAGTCTGTGGGGAGAGAGCCTAAGCCATCCAGCCTGCCCAAGTCCTAAACCAGCCTATCCTGCCAGGTCAGCTTCCCAACCCAAGTCATCCTAGCCTGTGTGAAGGGTTTTTAAGCCAGCAAGCCAGCCCAGCTGTGTGAGAAGTAAGTCAAGCAAGCCACGTTGAGTTCCTGACCTTCACCATATTTTTGTGTTCCCAGTTCATAGCTGTTCTGAGTGCTAATACCATCCCTGTGGTATTTTGTTGGTTTTTAAGCATATTCCACCCTTATACCGGGTTCCATTATCATATTTACGGCTCACATAGCTGGTCAAGAGATTCCTTCATACCCAAGAGCCAACGATAAAGCCAGCTTTGTGGGCTCGCCGAGAAAGCGCAGATTTCTTCAAGATTTGAGGAGTGAGTGTGTGAAGGTGTGACGCCGTCACCCGCGACCACCTTCATCTTCACTCCATCACCACCTCTTCCTGCCTCCTCTCCAGCTTAAAGACACTTTCATATATATATTTAGAGACATTTGCGAGTGTTTGAGACGTTTTCTCAGTCTATAGTGAACTTCTTGTATTACTCAGAGACTTGTGCTTTAATTGCAGACTCAGTGTTAATTTAGATTCTCTACTTGCAATATTTTTTCACAGTGTTGTCTCTGTTTATTTTTCATATCTCATTTTATATACATATTGTGCTGTGTTATTATCTTCACCTGAAGTAAGTACTATTTCCTCTGTGTTTTGTGCAGTATTGTGCTCAATTTAAGCCAGTCACTCCTTGTGACATAATTTTATTTTATTACCTCATATTCCCTTATTATTGTGTGCTCTAATTAATTTCGTTATTGTGTATCATTCATTTTCATAGCATTTTCCCTGTGTTTTCCAGCTATTATTTTGTATTGTCTCAGTAACTACATTTTTCCCAGTATATTAAATTATCAATTTATTTCAGTGTGTGCTCAGTTAATTTTATTTGTGCAATATCTCACCTGTTTTAACTTTTGCAGACTATAGCAATATTATCTTCAGTGCCTACCAACACATTTACCCCGAGTGCTTACCTACACACTTACCTTAAGTGCCTACCAACACACCTATCTTGAGTGCCTACCTACACACTTACTTTGAGTGCCTACCAACACACTTACCTTGAGTGCCTACCTACACACTTACCTTGAGTGCCTACCTACACACTTACCTTGAGTGCCTACCAACACACTTACCTTGAGTGCCTACCAACACACTTACCTTGAGTGCCTACCAACACACTTACCTTGAGTGCCTACCTACACACTTACCTTGAGTGCCTACCAACACACCTATCTTGAGTGCCTACCAACACACTTATCTTGAGTGCCTACCAACACACCTATCTTGAGTGCCTACCAACACACCTATCTTGAGTGCCTACCAACACACCTATCTTGAGTGCCTACCAACACACCTATCTTGAGTGCCTACCAACACACTTATCTTGAGTGCCTACCAACACACCTATCTTGAGTGCCTACCAACACACGTATTCATTTTTGTTCAAGAAGTTTCTAGTGCGACTATGTATTTGCAAAGTATACCTAGAGTATACCTGTGAGTAATCTTCTCTGTGTGTGCCATTTTTCTATGCCAAACAGTGCCTCATTCCCTTGATTTTTTCGCAGAATCTTGCACCATTATCTTTTATGCAGCAAGAGCATTCTTTTCTTAACTTTGCCACTGCAAGATTTTGTTGCAAGAACAATTATCCAATAAATGAAGTGAGTGACTCTTGTTATGTATGTGTTCCCTGCAGCCAGTAAGTGTTCCCTGCAGCCAGTAAGTGTTCCCTGCAGCCAGTAAGTGTTCCCTGCAGCCAGTAAGTGTTCCCTGCACCCAGTAAGTGTTCCCTGCAGCCAGTAAGTGTTCCCTGCACCCAGTAAGTGTTCCCTGCACCCAGTAAGTGTTCCCTGCAGCCAGTAAGTGTTGACTTTCCTCGTTTTGTATATTGTGTCATTTTTTTATTATTATAATCAATATTTCTTTGAACAAATTCACTCTTAGTGTTATTTAAAAAAAAATAACGTAAAGTATTATCATTGTTCTGTCTGTGTACATTATTTTGCCTAATTTGAATTAAGAGTTAAAGTGTTCAAGCTACATTTTCCCAGTGAAACTTTCTTTTTATTGATTAATTGATTATTTCTGCAACTTACTTTTTTGTGCAATTCAATTTTGCAGTGATTACTTTTTGCTTTCATAAATTTCTATCTTGTTATTTTGTTTAAGTAATTGTTTATTTTTCAAGAGAGATAAATCATAAATCAGTGCAATATTCTCAGTTCTTACGGTATATTCTTTTAATTCTGTTCTCAGTGCATAATATTGTGATTTTTGTGTGCCTTTTTTAGAATATTGTTTTCCCAGCCCATTTTATTTGCATAAGATTTATTGATTCTGTTTTATTATTATTTTTGCATTGATTTATCATTTTATTCTTAAATTTCTTTGTTGAATTGAGAGTAAAGAAAACTTACCTTGCTATTAATTCAAATTAAAGATTTCCCTTGAATATTAAAGTGTTGCCTTATCTTGCCAAGTAAATTTTAGTGAGTTTTCCTTGCTCTGCAGTGTGTCTTGTACATTCTCATTACTTATGCAGATTAGTTAAACACCTATAATTCCATTTAAGCATTATTGTGTCATATATTTTCTTTTATTATTCTTGCTTTTTGAATCCTCGTGTAAATTCTCTGCAATCATGTCTCAATTAACTTTGGGCGATAACTTAATGAATTCTGTCAAAGTAATAATGAATCAGTGCAAAGACAAAATCGTCCCTCACAGCTTGTATCCGAGATTTGTCAAAGTTCTGCGGAATGTGAAGTTCAGATTAAATCCTTATAGATATGTGCATTCCCTATTAACGTAACCAAGTGGTCAGGCACTAGTAAAACTGTCACTCCTGTCTGGAATCCAGTCCCTACAATTTGCACGCAGGATAGTGTACAGTTACCTCAGATTCCAGAGGAACCTCAGACAACCCTGGGTACTGAGACAACTATCCCTGCGATGGCTCTTGTTCAAGTGGTAGTTTCCCCCTCAGGGAATGCCTTGTTGAAGAAAGACTACTTGCAATGAGTTATGCCATCTCTTGCTGATGTCACAAGTCGTTGCAGAAAGACGTTTCTGTGGCTAGTGCACTCACTAGAGTGTCTGTTGTTGTTGCTTGTGTTCCAGATGGTGATAATATCCTAGTTGACAGTTATCCTTGCAAGGTAAAGAGTTGCATGTCGAGCAATTATTACATGCAGTAAGAGATAGTAGATCCGTTTCTCCCTTGCTAGTATTTCGTGCTATAGTGTTAACTATTTCAACCACTCCACCGATCCTGTTCTTCCCTTAAGTAGGAAAGTAAGCCCAAGTACCTTGTAACTAATAATGGAGGTGAGTTTTGCAATGAGATTCTTGAAAACTTGTGTGCTTTGTACAAGATAACTAAATCAACCATTGTTCCTCACCATCCTGCCAGTAATGGTTAAGTAGAAAGAACTAACAAGAAAGTACTTGATGTGTTGAGAGCCACTATCAAACCCAATAGTGCAACCTGGGATGAAATTATACCTGATGTTCAGTGTGCAATAAATTCTGCTTACAATTCTTCTATAAGTAATACTCCACATTATGCGTTGTACGGTGTAGATAAGGGTTTACCTTACGAGTTGTTGTATTCTGTACCGAACCCAAATTACAACTGTGACGATTTCATAGCAACTCATACCAGCCAAGTTCAAAGTGTTTTCAGAAGAATCCGTGAAACACTTCATAAATCAACAGCAGAATTTACAAGAGTTACTAACGCTCATGCAAAGCCAACCAAAATTAAAGTAGGTTCGAGAGTGATGCTGACTAACTTTAATAAAACGTCCACAATGCCTAAGCTCGATCAAAAGTTTGTAGGTCCTTATCGAGTAGTCGAACATATCAACGGTAATAAGTATAAAGTTTGAGAAATAAGTACTGGTCAATTTAAAGAGTCGCATTTGGACCATATGAAGTTAGTGTGTGAAGATGAGGTCTCTGACAAGCAGACTATTGTGACTGACAATGACAATCCATCTGACCCTGTACCCTCTACTTCTAGTAATCAGCCAGAGGAACAACCTGAATGTCATTACTCCTTACGTACATGACAAGTATTGAGAAATCCTCATTTGTAAATACCCATTTAGACCCTCCTCAACCACAGCATGTGTTAGCCATTGTAAAAGAATTTGATCCACCCAGAGATGATAACCATTCTGCATATGTAAATTTTACCCTCGCAGAGTTGGGGTTAAATGTACATAGCCTGTATAATTAGATGATTAAGTTAAAAGAAGTTGTCAACTCTGTTTTGTTATCAGCTGATCAGTATCCAACAATTTTTTTGTATGTGTTCACGTTCCCTCCAAATTATGAGATTTAACAGTAATGACTTGTGCGTGCCAAGTCTGCCTTTTCTGTTAAACACTTTCTTCTTTGTAAATATATTCTTCCTCAGAATCCATAGAGCACATGAATACAGATTGATCGATCATTTCTATCTCTATTATATTGTGATTTACTACCATAATTTGTAATGCATTACATTAACATCCATTACAGTTGATTACATTATATCCATTCAATCGATTACATCTTATTACCATTTCTGTGATTAGTTCTAAGTTATATATGTGTTTGCTATTGTATTGAATAAGCCCAGAGCCACCTACCTGTTCAGCCTATAGAGTTTGTATTGTATGTTGAGATGCCATACGTAACATGACCGAGCTGTCAGTAGTGTTACTGAATCCCTATGTAATATACTTGTGTAGTATATCGTAGTTAGTTTCAGCTATATTATATATATCTGATCCCTGCTCAGCTAGGCTCAGTGGCTAGCTGTGACGTCATGGCCCTGGGCATGTGAGCTCTGGCCCCCAGGCATCCCTCTCACTCCGACCATAGGCATAGGCATGACGAGGGACGGCTCCTGGCTTCCCCTCGTACTCTATCAATACAAGTTACCATCCGTCTTGTGTGTTTCACTCCATATCTCCAGAACACCCACCCAACACATTATACATACATAATATATATATATATATATATATATATATATATATATATATATATATATATATATATATATATATATATATATATATATATATATATATATATACTATATATATATCAGCTCATCTCTTAAGCCAGGAAATATATATCCAAGGAATACTAAAATCCCGAGGATGCGACCCACAGCAGTCGACTTTCACTTAGGTACCCACATACTGTTAGGTGAATAACGGCAGTAGGTGTAAGGAAACATGCACAGAGTTTTCACCCGTGCCGGGGATCGAACTACGGATATTCAGTGTGTGTGAGCTGAGTGCGCAACCATCTGAGACACGAACGACAGGAATTAAATATATGAGAAGGATAAAAGAGAATCATAAGTGGATGCATACACACTGTGCATCACAATCAATTTCAAAATGAGAGTTACAATGCGAAAACAGAAGCTAGCTATGTTTACCCTGTCACAATACATCGCCCAAGAGGGACTGTATACGTGAGATAATGAAATGTGTCAGTCTGAGCTGAGTGTCTCCAGGAGGGTAATGAAGATATAGTCAAGTATACCACTGAGGGTACAGTAGCTATGACAGCTTCAAAGGCTTCGTTCCAGCACGGCCGGAGTTACTATTATGTGGGAATAACTCTCTCAGAACAGTCTATCTCACACACATGAAAACTAGGTGACGTGGGAGAGTGCTGAGGGAGAGTAGTGAGAGAGAGGAGTGAGGGAGAGGGTTGAAAGTGAGGAGTATGGGATAGGAGTGAAAGAGAGGAGTGGAGTTGAGAAGTGAGGGAGAGAGTTGAGGGTGTGGAGCGTGGGAGAGGAGTGAGGATTGGGGGGAGGAGTGGTGGAGGGTCGAGAGGGAAGAAAAAAGGTGGAAAAAAAGGAGGGAGGGAAGGGGGAAGAGAGGGAGGGAGGGAGGAAGAGGGGGAGGGAGTGAGGAAGGGAGGAAGAGAGGTAGGGGAGAGAGTGAGGCAGAGGAGGGAGGAAGAGAGGTAAGGGAGATAGTGAGGCAGAGGGAGGAAGGGAAGGAGAGAGGAAGGGAGGGAGGGAGGGAGAGTGGAAGGGAGGGGTTGACCATGTGCCCTGAAGACTGCTGATGTATCAGAAGCTTTATACAGCGTGTCAGGACAACAAAGTTGGTCCATCAATACTGTAGGAAGATCACCAGAGAGGGTATACCAGTGAGGGGAAGATCACCAGAGAGGGTATACCAGTGAGGGGAAGATCACCAGAGAGGGTATACCAGTGAGGGGAAGATCACCAGAGAGGTAGACCAGTGAGGGGAAGATCACCAGAGAGGGTAGACCAGTGAGGGGAAGATCACCAGAGAGGGTATACCAGTGAGGGAGGAAGATCACCAGAGAGGGTATACCAGTGAGGGGAAGATCACCAGAGAGGTAACCAGTGAGGGAAGATCACCAGAGAGGGTATACCAGTGAGGGGAAGATCACCAGAGAGGGTATACCAGTGAGGGGAAGATCACCAGAGAGGGTATACCAGTGAGGGGAAGATCACCAGAGAGGGTAGACCAGTGAGGGGAGGAAGATCACCAGAGAGGGTAGACCAGTGAGGGGAAGATCACCAGAGAGGGTATACCAGTGAGGGGAGGAAGATCACCAGAGAGGGTATACCAGTGAGGGAAGATCACCAGAGAGGGTAGACCAGTGAGGGAGGAAGATCACCAAGAGGGTAGACCAGTGAGGGGAAGATCACCAGAGAGGGTAGACCAGTGAGGGGAGGAAGATCACCAGAGAGGGTAGACCAGTGAGGGGAAGATCACCAGAGAGGGTAGACCAGTGAGGGGAGGAAGATCACCAGAGAGGGTAGACCAGTGAGGGGAAGATCACCAGAGAGGGTAGACCAGTGAGGGGAGGAAGATCACCAGAGAAAGTAGACGTGTGAGGGGAGGAAGATCACCAGGAAGGGGAGACGTGTGAGGGGAGGAAGATCACCAGGGAGGGGAGACGTGTGATGGGAGGAAGATCACCATGGAGGGGAGAAATGTGAGGGGAGGAATGTCACCAGGGAGGGGATGCCTGTGAGGGGAGGAAGGTCAATAGGGAGGGGAGACGTGTGAGGGGAGGAAGATCACCAGGGAGGGGAGACGTGTGAGGGGAGGAAGATCACCAGGGAGGGGAGACGTGTGAGGGGTGGAAGATCACTAGGGAAGGGAGACGGGTGAGGGGAGGAAGATCACCAGGGAAGGGAGACGGGTGAGGGGAGGAAGATCACCAAGAAGGTGAGACGTGTGAGGGAAGGGGAGAAGAATTAGGAAGGAAGAGATGTGGGGAAGGGGGAGAAGAGACGTAGAGGATGAAGAGACGATTGATGGAAGGAGAGCAGAGTGAGGGAGCGAAGAAAGAGACGAAGGAGAGTAGAGGGAAGAGGAGTGGGTGGGAAAGCAAGCGAGAAAGAGTGGGGAAGCCAGGAAGAGGGAGGGAGAGAGGGAACGAGGAAGAGGAGTGAGGGAGCAAGAATGAGGAGTGAGAGAGCAAGAAAGAGGAGTGAGGGAGCAAGAAAGAGGAGTGAGAGAGCAAGAAAGAGGAGTGAGAGAGCAAGAAAGAGGAGTGAGAGAGCAAGAAAGAGGAGTGAGGGAGCAAAGAGGAGTGGAGAAGCAATGAAGAAAGGGTATGTAAGGAACTTCATAATTCTGGATTTTCTATATACAAGCATTGTTAAAAACTATCAGTAATTTTAACATTAAATATTTATGTGAGGGAGAACTTATGGTAAATTTGATACTGTGGCTACGGTGTAAACAACTGTGTGAAGCTACGATGTAAACAACTGTGTGGAGCTACGATGTAAACAACTGTGTGCAACTACGATGTAAACAACTGTGTGCAACTACGATGTAAACAACTGTGTGCAACTACGGTGTAAACAACTGT
Organism: Cherax destructor; assembly: GCA_009830355.1. NCBI lineage: Eukaryota > Metazoa > Arthropoda > Malacostraca > Decapoda > Parastacidae > Cherax > Cherax destructor. The sequence continues at coordinate 294,558 of WNWK01000702.1, forward strand.
GTGAAGCTACGATGTAAACAACTGTGTGGAGCTACGATGTAAACAACTGTGTGCAGCTACGATGTAAACAACTGTGTGCAGCTACGATGTAAACAACTGTTTGGGACTTGGCTATTGACATACTAACTGGTGAGTTACTTTCATAATGTAATGTTTTTCGAAGCTCAGCTGTAGGGAAATAAATTGTTTTTTTATGGGGCTAAAATCCCTCTTTTTTTTTTTTTTTAATTTATGGCTAATTTTCATTATTATGTCATTTCCTTGATTTTTTAGCAAATGATTTTCACAGCTCTCCCAAGACTGAAATCATTGTTTAAGCTCCACAGACTGAAATCCTGGCTTATACTCCCCATATTGAAATCCTATCTTAAACTCCCCATACTGAAATCCTGTCTTAAGCTCCTCAGACCAAAATCTTGTCTTATGCCCCAGATTGAAATCCTTGCTTAAGCCCCAGATTCAAATTCTTGCTTAAACCCCAAATTCAAATCCTTGCTTAAGCTCCAGATTGAAATCCTTGCTTAAGCCCCAGATTGTAATCCTTGCTTAAGCCCCAGATTGAAATCCTTGCTTAAGCCCCAGATTGAAATCCTTACTTAAGCCCCAGATTGAAATCCTTGCTTTAGCCCAAGACTGAAATCCTGGATGTTATACTCTAATTTTATCACACGTTACTGTGCTAAGATCATCCGGGAACGTTGTGACATGATTTGGTTGTTGATGGTCAATGTAATATATATATGAGAAATGTAGAGTTAAAGCAGAAAATAATGTAAGTCAGGCAGAAATACCACCCATCATTATTGTTCTCTTTAATGAGATATATATTGATCGTCCGTAGCTAAATAGCCATTTACCGGATTTTCTGATGTTATAGAACTAGATTAGGAAAAATTACTTTAAAGTTCTATGAGTGAATAGGTCAGTATTTCAGAAGTTAATGTATATAGTAAACATTCAAACTGAGTTTAGATATTCATTTTTTGTTTAGAAGTGATATGGTTTAAAAACTGAATATGCTGTTTTGAGAGTGGTTGGGATAAATGAATATATGCAGCAGTCAGCTGACCCGTAGCTACAATATTTACGGTGTGAAGAAAGAGTCGTCATGAAGCTAACACAGAACGAACCTATGTACTTCTGTTTTCTCTGTGAAGCAAAGACCCATTTCCAGTGATTTGGGTTAGAGTAAATAGTGATTACACTGGAAGGAATAATGGACATCAAGGGAATGTGCTTCTCATCTGGGTGCAGAGTGTGCTTCCTTGAAATAATCAGGACCGAGGTTAGGAATCAAGCAGAAATCAATGTTAAAACTGTATCATCCATCCCACTTTCTTTAAATTGGTTTATCTATAGACTATCATCTTGCTAGGAGAAAGGAAATACTCTGTATTTGCTTTAATAACTTGTCAGTCATTATGTATAACCTGTCAATCAATACTTAATTGGTATTGTGGAGTTTATTGTTCCCCTCACTTTAATTATGATAGCAGCCGTAGAGGAGTTAACCAACTTTATTATATGTAATCATATATACTGCTTTATTATTATAAATTCACTTTCCTACAATCAGATTTGAACGAGTGGTGGAATGTTCATGTCAATGTTGTAATGTTATCATTAACTATAACATGATATATAAGGAACATTCCTACAAAGAAACTGAGGCAATAATGTATAAAAAAGCATCAACTGTATGAAGACACATTGTCCTCCATCACTATGTTCCCACAGATTAATGGCGACACAGATTTGGGATGTTTCTGACAAACAGATTCACACACCTCTCCCTCCGAGTTTAAAATCCACTCGAAAAGCTGTACATGTGTACCCGTACATGATGTTATCCTTCCTATTGTGTCTTTGCTAATGTATTTTGTGTATAAATAAAGTTCACATAGAATATAGGGGGTGGTAGGAGAAGAAAATATCCAAACAGCTTCTAAGGATCCGGGTGTAGGATTGTGAATTAATTGAGGAATTTAGCAGAGAACACTAGTCACATTAAGAAAGACAAATCCTTTGTGCTTAATTATCCACTTATTAAAGAATTTAGAAATAGTATAGCAATAATCTATGTGATATGTCAAGATATGTTATTTATGAAAAAAAACTAACCTGATATATTAAGCAAAATTTCCTAAATTTGCCTGTAACAGATAAGCATATTGTAAATATAAATTCAAATGTACTCCTGTGAACCCTTTTGGGACCTAGTTCCTAGGTCTTTTGCGTGTCATTATGCTCTTGCTCTACCGTCCACTGGACGAATATGGAGTGCACAATAATCTAGCCTAATCGGGTGTAAAATCTAATCTGTACTCCAAAGAATATGAAGATTTTCCGCAACGGAAATTGTAGCGGGTCAAAGGAAGGATTTTGGGGCAGCAATTTACTGTTATTTTTATTATTTCCTTTATAAACGAATTCAGTGTTATTTTAAGTAGAATGAAGGCAATAACTGCCGGAAGTTTGAGGGGGAAAGAACACTACACTTAAGCCACCTTTACTGAGGCGGTTTCGATCCAAGAATCGAAATAACATCAATAAAGGAGCCTTAAGTGAATCCATTCATGTACATTTTTCTTAAGATATCTCTTAATATATCATTCCATACAACTGTAGGTGAGTACTAAGTGCTAATGTTCATGGATAATTAACATACAGTCTTCATCTCCGCCATGTTATGAGAGAATAAAATAGTTTCCTCTTATAGAAATTAAAAAATACGTACCCTGTTAGTATTGACATCTGCTTTATCATTCAAATAATTATTTTATTTTACGTTTTTTTAGTGAAAATATATTCAGGATTTGGTTGTTTTGCTTTGAAATTTACAATGTTCATATGAATAAAAATGCGGAATAAAACTGTTCCAATGGGCTTTTAAACTGTTGTCTTTTTTATATCCTCAATTTTTTTTAATTGGAGCAAGGTGCTAAGTGGCACAACAGTGCACCATGAGGGCATTATTTATAAATTTGTGAATATGTGTATGCACTCACCTATTTGTGATTGCAGAGGTCGATTCACAGTTCCTGTGTGTGTGTGTGTGTGTGTGTGTGTGTGTGTGTGTGTGTGTGTGTGCTTACATGTCCTCTGGGGTTCCAGAGATGGGACACACAAACAAGGGGTCACAATTGGAAGTTGAAGACTCATATGAGTCAAAGAGATGTTTTGAAGTATTTCTTTCGTCATAGAGTTGTCAGGAAATGGAATAGTCTGGAAAGTGATGTAGCAGAGGCAAGAACCATACATAGTTTTAAGACGAGTTATAATAAAGCTAATAGAGCAAAGAGAGAGAGGACCTAGTAGCGTTCAGTGAAGAGGCGGGGCCAGGAGCTATTACTCGACCCCTACAACCACAAATAGGTGAGTACACACTCACATATATATAATGTGTGATATCACATTGGAGGGAGGGAGTATGGAAGAAGTGAATGTTTTCAGATATTTGGGAGTTGACGTGTCAGCGGATGGGTTTATGAAGGATGAGGTTAACCATAGAATTGATGAAGGAAAAAAGGTGAGTGGTGCATTGAGGTATATCTGAAGATAATAAAACATTATCCATGGAGGCAAAGAAGGGAATGAACGAGAGTATAGTGGTACCTACACTCTTATATGGGTGTGAAGCTTGGGTTGTGAATGCTGCAGCGAGGAGACGACAAGAGGCAGGGGAGATGTCGTGTGTAAGGGCAATGTGTGGTGTAAGTATTATGCAGAGAATTCGTAGTGTGGAAATTAGGAGGAGGTGTGAAGTTACTAAAAGTATTAGTCAGAGGGCTGAAGAGGGGTTGTTGAGGTGGTTTGGTCGTTTAGAGAGACTGGAACAAAGTAGAATGACTTGGAGAGAGTATAAATCTGTAAGGAAAGCAAGGTGGGGTAGGGGTCGTCCCTGAAAAGGTTGGAATGAGGGGGTAAAGGAGGTTTTGTGGGCGAGGGGCTTGAACTTTCAGCAAGCGTGCGTAAGTGTGTTAGGAGTGAATGGAGGCGAATGGTTTTTGGGACCTGACGAGCTGTTGGAGTGCGAGCAGGGTAATATTTAGTGAAGGGATTCAGGGAAACCGGTTAGCCGGCCTTGAGTCCTGGAAATGGGAAGTACAATGCCTGCACTTTAAAGGAGGGGTTTGGGATATCGGCAGTTTGGAGGGACGTCTAAACTGTCGTATCTAAGCGACAGTGATTATGATATATATATATGATCGAGGTGTATAAATGGAAAACAGGAATAAATAAAGGGGATGTAAATAGCGTGCTGAAAATATCCAGCCAAGACAGGACTCGCAGCAATGGTTTCAAGTTGGAAAAGTTCAGATTCAGGAAGGATATAGGAAAGCACTGGTTTGGTAATAGAGTTGTGGATGAGTGGAACAAACTCCCGAGTACCGTCATAGGGGCTGGGACGTTGTGTAGTTTTAAAAATAGGTTAGATAAATACATGAGTGGGTGTGGGTGGGTGTGAGTTGGACCTGACTAGCTTGTGCTACTAGGTCAGATGCCGTACTAATTCCTTAAGTGGAAGTGACCTGACTACCTGGAGTTTACCTGGAGAGGGTTAACTCCAGGTAGTCAGGTCTAAGCCGGGGAGTGACATGGACTTGCCTCGCATGGGTCAGTAGACCCACTGCAGTGTTCCTTCTTTCTTATATGCTTATATATAGTAATGAAACCACGAACGAATTGGTTTTGAATCATTTACCAGACTGCGGCAGGCCAGGATTCGACCCCACGAACATTGTCCCGCCTCGAGAAACAACATGAAACAAGTCTAGTGCGCTAGGCTCATGTTGTTTGTAGGATCGATGGCTCAGATGTTAGGGTGACTTGTGCAATGTTTGGCCTCTTGAGGCGAGACAATGTTCGTGGGGTCGAATGACTAAAGACAGTGGTGCGATGTTTGCATGACAACACCAGGGTAAAGCCTCGATAATAAATATTAAAAATTACTATCCTATGTAACTTTCATTCCTTTCAAAAGCATAATAATATCAATGTAACCAAAGATTATTAACGCAACAATGATAACGCAAATATTTACTGTTTACTCGACTATAAAAACCAGTACATTGAAATTGGTCAAACAGAGATAACTATACTATTCTCTTTTTCAGAATTAAACATAACACCCGTCATTTGTGTTCGTTAAATGAAAATATACAGAGCACTGTATTTATATAGAAACACACTAGATGTTAAATTCATTGCAAATCTATGTTTCAATGAATTAATGTTCTGATGTAAACAGACATGCGTCCCTTCTTTTAATAAAGATGTCACTGAACATTATTATACTGAATAACATTACAAAAGTTGAATAGTTTTCACTTAACACTCCTACTTATCTATTTGTACCAGTCTACATGTATTAGTTCACGTGAACAAACCGTGTGCCATTCCTTTCCATCTGGAGTCCAAAAAAGCAAACCAGAGCTGGAGTATAAAATTCTAATTGTATATTAATAAATGCATGAGAGAGAACACCATAATCAGTGGAATCACCAGATAACACACCATTGATTCTGCATAACATCTCAACGTTATTATTGCATTTGCTGATGGTGGGAGAGATAAATCCACTGGGGTCATATAGCTCCTAGGGGCAATGGAAGGCGGTCAGACTCGACTCAAGGAATTGGATTACAGGGCTGATTCGGCCTATTCCTTAGATCAAGAGCCCTCTCATCAGCATCACGGGACCTTCCCTGAGGGGATTACATCACAAGGGCGGCTTGCTAGCAAAACCATTACCTACTTTATCAGTCATTACCTACTTTATCAGTTAGGATTGGTTGGGAGAAGGAGGGCGAGGTAGGATAAATACTTGAACTTTCTATATACCTATCCCCAGATACGTCTCGCTTGACCTTAGTTTCCACTCCTTCACTCCCTCCCGTGACCTTCATAAGTAGCCAGCTGTTTGCATATCCCTTATACTAATAAAGGTGTCAGGCAAGAAGTTTTGTGAAGTAAGGTCTGCTACCTTCCTCATACAACTACCACCACTAATAATAATAATAAAATGTTTATTGTCAATATTAGTAGTAGTAATAACAGCATCAGCAGTAGTAGCAGCAGCAGTAGTAGTAGTATTATCAGTAGTTGTAATAGTACTAGTGGTCGTAGTAGTAGTCGCAATAATAGTAGCATTAGTAGTAGTGGTAATAGTAGTAATAACAGTTGCTGAAGTAGTAATAGAAATAGTTTTATTCTTAGTAGCAGAATAGTAGAAACAGTACTAATAGCAGTAGTAATAGTAGCAGTACTAATAGTAGGAGTACTAATAGCAGTGGTAATAGTAGCAGTACTAATAGCACTGGTAATAGCAGAACTAATAGCAGTAGTAATGACAGTATTAGAAGCAAGAGCAATGTTTTTATTTGTGCTAGCAATAGAGCTATTAGTAGTAGTAGTAGTAGTAGCAGACGTAGCAGTCGAAACATAACTATATTTATATTATTTCTACTATATAAACATTAGGTGCATGACTAGAACACAATTTTAATTTTAATAAGACGATCACTATATTTCTGCGGTTTTGTCAGAGTTTAGGGTCCATGAAAAATCGCCACTCTTTGAGGCATAATATTCACCTAAAGAATGAATGATCTCTCTATCCCACGTCCTAAGTCTTCCTGAAGAACCTTAAAAAATGTGACTGAAAATGATCTTTTGTTGAAATTTACAATTTTATAATCTTGTAAAAACATGCGGCCCTAAAAACGGTTGCATTATTATTGATAAAGAGCTAGATAAAGCGTGATATTCTATACAGAGCAAGCACTCTATAAAAGCTTGTTCTGCAAACCGATGTATTTTCTTCATCAGTAATTTGTTATTAAGTGAAGTGCAAAGTAAACAACGAACAAGCATCCCAGCTGGGTACCTAATTAACGAACCAACCAGCTATGCGTTTCCTAACTCGACAAGTACCTCATCTGTGTGCAGAGCTGACCTACTAAAGTTACCGCATAATGTATTATTCTGGCCCGGATACGACATCATTGTTGCAAGAGGGATTATTCGGCCATTGGAGTGGCCTCGTAACTCTGACCACCTTCCTCTTTCCTGAGGCCAACGATGATTTCAACTTTAGGAATATGCGACCCTGTTACACCTCCGTTTACCCTGGGAGATATTGGTACATTTCCGTCTACCCTGGGAGATATTGGTACACCTCCGTCTACCCTGGGAGATATTGGTACTCCTCCGTCTACCCTGGGAGATATTGGTACTCCTCCGTCTACCCTGGGAGATATTGGTACTCCTCCGTCTACCCTGGGAGATATTGGTACTCCTCCGTCTACCCAGGGAGATATTGGTACTCCTCCGTCTACCCTGGGAGATATTGGTACAACTTCGTCTACCCTGGAAGATATTGGTACACCGTTTACTCTGGGAGATATTGGTACACCTCCGTCTGCCCTGGGAGATATTGGTACACCATCGTCTACCCTGGGAGATACTGGTACAACTCCATATACCCTGGGAGAGACAGGTACAAACCTACTGTCTCTGGCGACGGGGGTAAACCTTTCCCAAGCAACACCTTACCATTTTCTCAATGTACACTGCATATAGTGTGTTAAAATTTATGTGGAAAGTTTTATATCTAACATATCCCTATCTTAGGCTTGTCGTCTATCTCAGGAATTCATTTACTTTAGTGTGATATAAAAGTTATTGTGTAAAGAACCTCTGTAGTAGTTCAGGGAATGAGTAACAATTGCAATTTGCTTTGTTTTGTGCTGTAAACAGATGTAGGTACTCATGTTTGGATCCCCATGTTACCTGTAAGGCGACTAAAATATAATTTAATTCATCAGGTACACTTTATTAAATGCTTCAGTAATTGCACAGATTAATAATTAATGAGCTATCCTGTGAATGAAAATAATTACAAGAATATTTTTGTGGGTGAAGAGAAATTGTTTTATGCGAGATTAGTTTATTCGATGGTGCAATTATTTTAATTTTTTAGTCAGTAGTTGGTTAATGTTTGTTTATATGTATTATAGATATGTTGCTTAAGTAACCAATGGCTTCAATATAGCTTTTTATGCATTCAGGAATGCAAATTTTGGATATGTTTGTAAATGCTTAAAAGAAGTTGACTCGCGCCAGAATCAAAACATAGTTACAAACTTTTGTGAGATATATTTATGTGGTTGTTCAAATTTCGTAAGATATTAGAATGGAATTTTTTGCTTTTCATATTGTTTTTTGTTCCTGTGCCTCAGTAACGAGTGTTAAAGCGATTCAGAAAACGTTAGAGAGACAATTAGGGTCTTTTGTAATGAGGGAGAGCTTTGTGTGGTTGGGTGGAAATAAAAGGAGAGTGGTCACTCCAATCAACGTCACTTCTGAGCCGATATCGTTCCAGTGTCCACCTAGACCAGGTATAATCTTATGTTAGGGAAGTGTACTCGTATTTCAGAACACAATCAAAGTTCCAGCTTTATTATTCACAATCTTCATTGTGAAAGACAGACAAGTGTTTCCTGATTTTCCCCATGATTTCTTAATACACATATTGAGGCAAGATATCTTTATTTCCTTATGCGGGAGAAGTTTGTCATGGCAGGTAGGAAATAATTTCTTAAAAAATTCTTAAGTATTTCTGTGTCATTCCTTATTCATTTCTTATTTATTCCTACAGATATTCCTATACCTATGACACATTTTCGTTCAGTCTCTCATAGGTCTTAATTATCTAATACTCTTATTATCTCCGACATTTACTGTATTCTTGTGTGTGTGTGTGTGTGTGTGTGTGTGTGTGTGTGTGTGTGTGTATGTGTACTCACCTAGTTGTACTCATCTAGTTGTAGTTGCACGGGTCGAGTCATAGTTCCTGACCCCGCCTCTTAACTGGCCGCTACTGGGTCACTCTTCCTGCACCATGAGCTTTATTATACCTCTTCTTAAAGCTAAGTATGGATCCTGCCTCCACCACCTCACTTCCCAGACTGTTCCACTTCCTGACAACTCTGTGACTGAAGAAATACTTCCTAACATACCTGTGGAGGTACAAATAAAACGTCGTTATTGTTTTCACTTCCATTATATGTTATCATGTTTAATATTTTGTTTTTTCAACCATCGTACATTTTATTTTTATAAGTGTGGGCACTATACAACGGCTGCATATTGTAATTTTGGTCTATTGTGTGTTATAAACAACACTTTTCAGCATTTCTCCACTTATATATATAAAAGCTAATTTATAATTTGCCAGTGAGCCTTATGAGTAAACACAATTTGGTTTATATGATCTTCCGGTAACAGTTTTTGTTAATAATGTTTATTGGGTCCCTCTTGTAATCTCTTATGTCAGTATTCATGAGGCCTCATTTAGATTTCTGCAATTTTCCTTACATGGCATTGATCTTCATTTTATTCTAGTTATTCAGATTTACAGCATTTTTTTTAATCTAGGATTTTTTAATTACCTGCAAACATTTTAATGTAGTTTCTTACTCATGATAAGTATTTTTAATAAAATAAAAACATTATCGGGGCAAACACAGACGCTTGTGGCACCCCACGTGTGATGTCTTCCCGAGATGACATTATTCCTCTTAACTGTTCGCGTTTTCAGCTCAACTAAAACGTCCTCACTCACTTCCATAATTTACCCTTCATGCAGTTTCCAAATTAGTCTTTTTCAATGTATATGCATTTTCAGACAAAATTATTTGCTAGTCACTATGTTTTTATTCTCTTATTGACGAATCCGATTTTCTTTAATGACCGTTTCCATAATTTTTGCAATAACACTTGTCAACGAAACTGGTTTATAGCTAAGAGGATCTTTCATGTCACATTTTGATTATATTGGAGCAACATTTGCCATCTAACATTTGTCTACCAATTTCCTATCATGTAGTAAAATATAAAAAAACAGTCTAAATTTAATAGAATATTCTCTGCGCTTTCTTTTGAAACCCAGCCTGGTTTCCCTCGTCTGGTGACACCTCTTTCTTATTAGTACAGAATAGTGCCTTCTAAACTACCTCTTCAAGGACTTCAATATCCTCCATTTCAGTTAACAGAATCAGCTAAAATCATGTTTCTTCTACTATGAACTCACTCTTAAACCATCTACTTAATACCTCATGTATTTTCCCCTTCTACTTCAATGCTTTCTTGTGGGCAGACTACCTTTTCTTTCCTCTCCCATCCCTTTCCATGTCCTCCATATCAGGAACTACTATCTTCGGTTTTTAAATGAGAAGCATCATTAATCCCGCGCTTGTTACATAAATCAGTCTGTAAGAGAATGTAAATTACTTCTCTCAGACGACAAAGAGGCAAAACCCCGGTTGATATACGGTCCCCAGGAACGTGATCTCCTCCTCTGTTTACATAATAGCCACATAGACTCAAAATAAAAAAGAAATATATCCGCTTCAGTACGTAAGTTGCTATGCGTAGCCA
>WNWK01000702.1:310000-327500 GCA_009830355.1 Cherax destructor
TCCATCAACCTTGCAGAAAAAGTAATTGAGGTATGACAATATCAGTTCTTGGTACTGTCAACTAAACGGGAGGTCATGTGTGTTACATCTTGGGTAATTACCAGGCGACTCCCGAGGCCCTGGGCAATAGGCTCCAACAATACTGCCCTAAGTGGTAGGCTCCAACAATACTACCCTAAGTGGTTGGGTTCAATAATACTGCCCTAAGTGGTAGGCTCCAACAATACTGCCCTAAGTGGTAGGCTCCAACAATACTGCCCTAAGTGGTAGGCTCCAACAATACTGCCCTAAGTGGTAGGCTCCAACAATACTGCCCTAAGTGGTAGGCTCCAACAATACTGCCCTAAGTGGTAGGCTCCAACAATACTGCCCTAAGTGGTAGGCTCCAACAATACTGCCCTAAGTGGTAGGCTCCAACAATACTGCCTTAAGTGGTAGGCTCCAACAATATTGCCCTAAGTGGGAGGCTCAAACAATACTGTTTGTTGCGACTCATGAAAAAGATGCAATGAATATTTTGTACATATTGTCTTTTCATATTATTTTAAATTGCTGATATTTTTATTAATAGCTAAAATGAAAATTTCATGCTTTATATTATCTGACTTATTATATTAGCTTATGTATGTAGGTAGGATGTAGCAACTACAGCTGTCATTGTTCTCGCTGGTGGAGAGTTTTGATTGGCTGCCAGCGCTTTCAAACTACCTTCCTGCTTGTTAAGTAGTTTGAGCCAGTCACTGCCTGTTACAAGTCACTTGACATTGGAGCTGCTAGGCCTGCCTCACCCTCTCTCTCTCTGACTGCTGTTGGGGGAGACACATCTCGTCTCCCTTGCTCTGTCATTCGGTGTCAATTAGTCTCTCTTTTGGTAGAGTATGTCTCTGTTGGTGAGCCGGGACATACATCTTGTAACTCTGTTCACAGAGCTTTATTTAGACTTAGTGATATTTGACGTTTCCAGAGATTGTGTCGTGGAGACACTGTATATCTTTGATCCCGAGTTTAACTCTCGACTTACATTGTTCTCATAGGTATATTTTATTAAAAAAAAAAAATCAGAAAATCCTTGAAAATGCCTTGAATTGTCAAAAAATGCAATAAAATAATTTTTTTTAGCATTTTTGAATATTTATAAATTTTTTACGTTTTTAAAAAATCCCATTAAAAATCTACGCACTGTCTTAGTCGGAGATTTGGTATCGCTGAACACTGTCTCAGTAATAAGGGAGTTTTATGCATTTTGTGTAGGATCTGTTGAAAGTCCACTCTTAGGGTCGTCTTTGTCTCCTTGTTTCTTACCTGACGCTGTGCTACTCTGCTGCTTCGAACATTACTGTTTTTTGGCAAATGGCTTGTCATACTGTTCAAGCAAGCTGTTTGTTTGCCTCTATGGCCTAGAAGTTAGATTATTTAGGGACTTGTTGACAGTGTCATTCTAAGACGACTCTTACTGTCATACCGAGTACTACTGAACACATACACACACATATACATCATACATGCTTACTTATATTTTTTTAACACCAAGGCAGGGTGGCCCAACAAAGAAAAACTTTCCTCATCATTCACTCCATCACTGTCTTGCCAGAGGCGTGCTTACACTACAGCTACAAAACTGCAACATTAACACCCCTCCTTCAGAGTGCCGGCACTTATATTTATCTTATATTAATGAGTGAATCTCATAGCAACGCACCTGATGGTACATATTAAGAGTAATCAAGTGTACAGTTTATCTGAAGTGTATATAGCACCATTTGTAAAGTACAGAATAAGTATATATAATTATATGAAGATGTACTACTAATGTGTAGGAGCTTATCTCCTTAATTATTTAAACTATATTAACTGTAATTATTACCACCTCGACACCTTTATTATTAAAGACTTCAACTTTTATTTAGTTGGTATATATTGAACCAGTTGTGATCCCAAAGAGCTATTGAGAAGCCACTTTATTTTAGAGAATAACTAGACTAGGATATTCTCTGACAACCTGTTACAAAACCTGGGACAGGCTAGATGCTGGAGGGGATCAATAAGTTAAGCTCCTGGCATTCTCTGGAGAGGTCTATATTTTATAGATGTCGCATTTTGTAACACTTCTCATTGGGAGGCTCCAACAACACTGCTCTAAGTGGAAGGCTCTAACAATACCATTCTAAGTGGGAGGCTCCAACAACACTGCTCTAAGTGGTAACATCTCCCCACTAGGACGTTTTCATTCTTATTTTTCTCTCAGTGTGCATGTGTATGCCCGTATGTGTGTGTGTGTGAAGGTAGATACAGATATGTGTGTGTAGGTACACTACTTCTCATGTGTTGGTAGTCAACTGAGTTGCAACATTCTTTATTCTTTTGCCTGAAACACATTACACAACATCAAAAATTGTTTTTAATAAATAACATTAAGCAAATACCTTGTGGAAGACAAGGAATATTATCTAGGTCAGATAAATGTACTTGTGTATATTCTTCGTGCATATAACTTCCCCAAGCTGCACAAACTCTGCTTGGAAACGAGAGAGAGGAAGGGATATTTACTGCCTCAATTAAAGGCACATTCTGCGAAGCTCATAAAAGTGTTCTGTCCAGAGCTCTTTATGATTTTAACTCCACGGTGGTATTGAAGCTCCAAATGCAGTCGAGTGAGAGATAGAAAAATATTAGGCCTTTTAATCTTATACTTGGGAGGGTTAGTAGGTACTATCTAAAAGGAATATTGCTCATAGCGATAGCATTACAGCGATATTAATTTCATGTATGTTGTTGGCTCCATATTGTGCGTCGGAGTTGTTTCGGGAAGTATTTTTACAGGATAATCAACTCAGTTAAGATTATTAAGTTTATTACTTTAAATCATCAGCCGTGCAATTCAGCTTAAGAAAACTTGGTAGTATCACTCTTTCCTGGACGTTGTCGTCCACCAACAGGCTAAGCTATGCTCTTGTTAGACTCCTCATGTATCTTAGCACACTGTTATTTCTTACCAATCAAGTACCTCATAGATGGCAACTTCATATACTATCTCGTCCTTTAGACAAGCATTTTGATAACGCTTTCCATTGAAGGCTAAGCTAGGGAGGGGTGTGTTTCCCTTCTGAACATAATTTTAATTTTTAATAACAAGATCTTCAGTCACAAGCAATATAGGAAGTCGCTCAATGGTATTTGGCATAGAGAAATAAATATCATCATCTACTTCAGACATGATATTACAGCCAAGTCATATATGACAGTTGATCGGATTCATGATGGTATTATTTTCTATGATGTAGTTGAAACTGGTCTACTTGGCCTTCCAAACTGTGTTCCTCTGAAGAGATTGATTTTCCAACACAAAATTCAATAACACACTGTCAGGAACCATCAATATACTTTCTTTCGTCATATGTAAATAGATCTGTTGAATCTTCAGACTCGAATTCCAGCCTTTGCCAATGTCCCTACTCGTTGAATTCTTAGGGAATTTTATCTCCAGTATACATGAAGCATTCCGGTACTGTGGTGAAGTAATTTTACACTCTTCTTGACATGAATAATAACATTTCTAATATACTCAAAACGGTCTGCAAAGGCTCTGATTTAAATACTTTGATGCAGTCCTTCAGTATCTGTGTTATTCTCTTTCTCTTATTTATCTCTCAAGTATAATGCTTGCAGCATGAAACGTGATAGTCGACCTCTGTAGCAGCAATGTATCTACTCGTTACTAAAATACACCTATGTAAGCTTTTCATGTGACTTGGAGCGCTTTGGAAGAGAGACCTTTGCAGAGTGGATCATACACCCTTACATCTGATAGCGATATTCTAGATGACCCTTGTGGTACACAGCCTTTACCACCACCAACTTAATCACTGATGCTGTCACATCAACTATATATATATATTATATATATATATATATATATATATATATATATATATATTATATATATATATAAGATTAACACTATGAAAAATAGAGGAATTCCAAGTGCTTTCGTGACTACTCACATTATCAAGGAACTATGATAATGTGAGTAGTCACGAAAGCGTTGGAATTCCTCTATTTTTCATAGTGGTTGTCTTGCATATATATATATATATATATATATATATATATATATATATATATATATATATATATATATATATACCACAAAGGTCATCTAGAATATCGCTATCAGATGTAAGGGTGTATGATCCACTCTGCAAAGGTCTCTTCCAAAGCGCTCCAAGTCACATGAAAAGCTCACATAGGTGTATTTTAGTAACGAGTAGATACATTGCTGCTACAGAGGTCGACTATCACGTTTCATGCTGCAAGCATTATACTTGAGAGATAAATAAGAGAAAGAGAATAACACAGATACTGAAGGACTGCATCAAAGGATTTAAATCAGAGCCTTTGCAGACCGTTTTGAGTATATTAGAAATGTTATTATTCATGTCAAGAAGAGTGTAAAAATCACTTACTTCACCACAGTACCGGAATGCTTCATGTATATAGTTCCTTGATAATGTGAGTAGTCACGAAAGCGCTTGGAATTCCTCTATTTTTTCATAGTGGTTGTCTTGCATATTTTGATATCACCTGTTTACTGTGATCTTTTTGCATATATATATATATATATATATATATATATATATATATATATATATATATATATATATATATATATATATATATATACTATCGACAGGTGCCCTTGACAACCAGTAGCTAACACAACAGACCAGGTAATGAGTAATGACGTATTCATCTCAGAGAAATTAAGTTTTTTAATATTTAACCTCTCTCTCTCTCTCTCTCTCTCTCTCTCTCTCTCTCTCTCTCTCTCTCTCTCTCCGATCTAGATGTTCACTAATTTTTCCTGAGAAAATATAATGGTTGGCAGACAGCAGACTGTACTACTGTCACTGGAATTTTTTTAATTTCAGAGAGACACATGAACATTAAGGAACACTGAAAATCACTTTGGTCCACATCACACAGGTCAAGCCCGTCACACAGGTCAAGCCCGTCACACAGGTCAAGACCGTCACACAGGTCAAGACCGTCACACTAGCACCTGTCCAACCCATTTCTAAAGTTTCTTAAAGTTAGTTTGAATGACATATAATGACAATGTTTGGCTAGTGTAAAGGAGGTTGGCCTATCACCAGCCTAACAAGTAGTCAAAGATGTCAATTTACCAGTACAGAACAATAATCTAAATTAACCTTTTCCTACAATAGGTTATTAGGGTTATTAAATATTTCCTTGGATAGCTTTAAAAGTTACTTAGACAAATATCTGAATAAGAACTGATGAATTTAAATAGAACTTAAGTAATTTTATGTAATATTAAAAACATCATCCTTTAAATAAATATTAACGTAAACTTTCAGTGTTAAGCATACACAGTGACAAATGCAGAACATGTGTGTACCACTGGCTTCAGGGTGTGGTGAAGCAGAAGCAGCCAGGAGTTAGCACTCGTAACAGTCTGATAATTCTGAACACCCATACCCTGGCCCTCACACACACTGACATCACCCTGATGGTAGATTTCAACACTGTGTATGAATCCTATTGTGCCTGATGTAAAATAGCAGGAAACACATAATAGAGTAGGAGAACAATGTAGATGTGTCCAATTATGCTAACTAAAATAAGAACTTAGACACATTTACACCCTACACCCCCACACACACACACACACACACACAGGGCCAGGAGCTATGACTCGACCCCTGCAACCACAACTAGGTGAGTACAGGTTGACTGGGGCCGGATTTAAGCCCTGGCATTGAAGGCTGACCCACTCTTTATGCATATTGTTCAATATTATTTAACTTTATTTAGGACTGTAATAATGTAAAGTTGCATTCTATTTATGGGAGAATTTTAAAAATTCATTCAATACTTAAAAAACATACTCCTCAATCTGTTACATTTAATTTATAAAAATAATCTGACTCTTCAATTGTCACGATGATTGACAGTCTCGTTTATCACTGAAAATAATGGCACATTATCAGCTCAATTACTAATTAATTTTATGCATAATTAAATGTTTTTGAATACAAGTTTTCTTGAACAATTATGATGATTTGAAAGTTTTAGATGAATTAACTTTAAAATTAGGAAAGTGGATCATTTACAAGTCACAAGTGACTTTTAAGACGGACCGAAACGTCGTTGTAAGTTCCTCTCACCTATGAGCGTGTTATTTGTGTATTGTTCCAGTCACGGTATTGTGCCTTTTTTGTTCTTTAGGGAAAATGCAACTTGATCAACAGGGAATTACATATGACAGAATTAATCACTGCAAGAATACTAAGGTTCTTCCTAGTCTTATAAATTCTCCCTCTAGTTGTAGAGATCTCTATGAACCGGGCCCCTGAACACCCTCCAGGGGTACGGGGGCGTAGACCCCCTGAACACCCTCCAGGGGCCACGGGGGCGTTGACCCCCTGAACACCCTCCAGGCAGACTCCCAGCAGAGACTACCAATACCTCCTCTAATGTCACAGTAATTCCAGGTAAACAAAACGAGGGTTCACCTATTAGATATATGCTTTCTACTGGTACCCATATTAATATAAATACAAATGGTTATAACTTTGATCGTAATTTTTAAAGGAGTGGAGGAGTAAGCCAGCGGAAGGCCTCGGTCAGATGACAATAACTTTCAACGGCGGGGTCATCATATGATTAAGACCCGCGTCAGGAAACACTTGTCCTGTTTCTTGACAAACCTTACCTAATGTAACTGGTACCCTGTGACATAGGTGAACTACCAGTGACAACAGTGGTGCACCGCCACTGACGCTGGTGGTGCACCGCCACTGACGCTGGTGGTGCACCGCCACTGACGCTGGTGGCGCACCACCACTGACGCTAGTGGTGCACCACCACTTATGCTAGTGGTGCACCACTACTGATGCTATTGGTGCACCACCACTGACACTGGTGCACCACCACCATCGATAGTGGTGCACCACCACTATCGACAGTAGTGCACCAACACCATCTACAGTGGTGCACCAACACCATTGACACTGGTGCACCACCACCACTGACACTGGTGCACCACCACCACTGACACCGGTGCACCACCACCACCACTGACACCGGTGCACCACCACCATTGACACCGGTGCACCACCACCATTGGCACTGGTGCACCACCACCACCACCACTGACACTGGTGCACTGACACTGGTGCACCACCACTGACAATGACACTGGTGCACCACCACCACTGACACTGGTGCACCACCACTGACGGGAAAGGAGCAATTTTACGGTCAGACATTAAAGGGAATGGGTAGCTCCCGCAGCGTCGTCGTGCACGTGAACCCTGACTGGAGTCTCGTTGCTTGTAGCTGTTGCTTCTAGTTGCTTCATTTTACTGTTGCTTGTAGAATGTTCCTCTTAGCTTCTGCTTGTTTCTGCATTTGTAGGTTCTGCTGCTGCTGCTGCTGCTGCTGCTGGGTGTAGATGCTGCTGCCTGTAGCTGCATCAATGTGTCAGACACACCACTGACTAGACGTCTCCCACACCTGACTATGTCATAAACAGTATCTCTCACGCCACGTATATCATTGTTAAAGCTCACACCGAGAAAAATATTTACGTATAAAATATTCTATTTTTATACGTGTCTTATTTACAGACTTACCGGAGGTCTCGTTCAACCCGTGAATCGAACTCGAGTGTTTCCGGTTACCTGAAATAAGTATCGCCGAGCTAATGTCTCGGAGTAGTATACAAGATAGTCGAGTAGATGTATAATGGTATATATGGTACTTGTAGATGAACGAAAGTATATACGATAGTTGAGATGCATAACGGTATACAGGCTGTGCCTAAACTATGATGTATATCATAGTGCCTGGCACTATGTTGACCATAGGCATTGTATTATAAAATAAAAATAAGAAGAAGAAACAACAGAGCAGCAGAAATAAAAGCAGAAGAAGCAGAAGCAAAAGAAGAGGCAGACGCAGCAGATGCAGAAAATAATAATAATAATAATAATAAAAATAATAAAAATAATATTACAAATAATAAAATAATAATCAGTAATAATAATAATAATAATAATAATAATAATAATAATAAAAATAATAATACAAATAATAATACAAATAATAAAATAATAATCAGTAATAATAATAATAATAATCAGTAATAATAAATAAAAAATAATAATAATAATAATAATAATAATAATAATAATAATAATAATAATAATAATAATAATAATAATAATAATAATGATAATAATAATAATAATGTGAGTGGAGAAGACTCTGTGGAGAGTGTGCAGGACCCTCGTAGTGCCTTGTAGTGTCTCGTAGTGTCTCGTAGTGCTTCGTAGTGCTTCAGGTAAGAAAGCCAGGGGATCCCGGAGCTCAATTTAACTTTTAACATTACCGATTCGAGACTTTCCGCCACTCACTTGTTACACGTCAAGTTGTCAACCCGGGAGTAGCAGGGTCGATGGTGAGAGAGAGAGAGAGAGAGAGAGAGAGAGAGAGAGAGAGAGAGAGAGAGAGAGAGAGAGAGAGAGAGAGAGAGAATATGTTCTAAGTCCGTAAGTACAAGTAGAGTATTTCAAGAAAGGAACGTACGCGCTACACGCGCACACACGCACGCACGCATACACACACACACACACACACACACACACACACACACAGTAGTATGGAACCCACACCTCGTCAAACCCGTCAAGAAAGTGGAGAAAGTGCAAAAGTTTGCAACAAGACTAGTCCCAAAGCTAAGGGGTATGTCCAACTAGGAGAGGTTAAGGGAACTCAATCTGAGGACACTGGAGGACAGGAGGAATATGAGAAACATGATAATGACGTATATAATACTGAGAGGAATTGATAATGTAGACAGGGCCAGAATGTTTCGGAGATGGGACACAGGGACAAGGGGCCGAGTTGAAAACTCGGATGAGGCACAGGGATGTTATTATCCATACATTGCTTTAAGAAGAGGCACGACAAGGCTCTGAGAGCAGGGTGAGTGTGGACCTAGTAGCAACAAGCAAAAAGGTAGGGCCAGGAGCTGCGACTCGACCCCTGCAACCACAAGTAAACACACACACACAGTACTACCTGAATGGTTCAGAAACTAAAAGAGCAGGTAGAAACAGGAAAGTTCTACAATAGATTTGTGATTGTCCGTGAGGAGTTGTCGGAATGGGTGCATGTGACGAGTGGGGTTCCACAAGAATCAGTATTAGGGCCAGTGCCCTAATATTGTTAATGCGATCACAGAGAAAGGGGGCAGATAAATAAATAAATAAATATATATATATATATATATATATATATATATATATATATATATATATATATATATATATATATATATATATATATATAATATATATAAAATATTTTATATAAAAAAAATGAAAAGATGGGGTGGTATCGGAAGTGGAATATTCAAATGGCTTCAGGAAGAAATCCAAATATTCTTCCTTGAAGCCTTTTATCCACTTCTCCGAGGCTATGGGTCCCACAATTTGCACCAGAGGTGGACCCCATCATATATATATATATATATATATATATATATATATATATATATATATATATATATATATATATATATATATATAATATATATATATATATATATATATCGTGCCAAATTGGTAAAAACTTGCGATTTTGGCTTAAATACCAACGCTCTTCTTGCCGAATAAGGCAAGTGAAAATTTGTGCATTCAATAATTTCACAAAAGTCATTACGAGCCTAACGAAAAAAAAATATTTTTCATTGTGTTTGTTTATTATTAAATTATTGTAAACTTATCTAAAATATATTTAGTTGGATTAGGCTAAATTGCGCTTGTTATAATAAGGTTAGGTAAGTTTTCTAAGGTTCTTTTGGTACAAAATTATTAGTTTTTACATTAACATAAATGAAAAAAAAAGTCTTTAAACGTATAAGAGAAAATTTTAGAAAGGACTTAATTTTAAATGAGTTCTTGCTAATTGACCCTTTTTACCTATTCGGCACTACATATATATATTTTATTCAAATAACTTTATATTGCTGATGTTTTCGTTAATAGCTTAAATGAAAATTTCATGCTTTATATTATTATTTGATTTATATTAGGTTATGTATGTGGGTAGGATGTAACAACTACACCTCTCATTGTGCTCACGGTTGGACAGTTTTGATGGGCTACCAGCACTTGCAGACTACTAGAACGCTTGTTATATTATCAGTGTCAGGTGCAACCTGGTACCAGGAACCTGACGTTGGATCTGAGGGGCTGCGTCTTGCGCGCTTGCACTGCTTGTTGCTAGTGGAGGAAGCATCTTGTCTCCTGCTGTGGGAGAATTTTATTTTCGTCAGCTCATGTCATTTAGACTATTTTTGGAAGAGGATGTCTCCGATGGTGAGCGGAGACATATCTCGTAACTCTGTTCTCGAAGCATTACTTAGATATTTGACATTTTCAGAGGTTGTGTCATGGAGACACTATCTCTGGTCCCGAGTTCATCTTTAGACCTACGTTTGTTCTGGCATCTACGCTCTGTTGTAGTCGGGAAATTGGAATTACTGAACTCAGTTACAGTAATATGGGAGTTTTATGCCTTTTGTGTAGGATCTTTTGAAAGTCCACTGTTAGGGTCGTTTTTGTCTCCTTGATTCCTTGTCTGACGCTGTGCTGTTCACTGCTTCGAGCATTATTACTGTCTGGCGAATGAGTTGTCATATATTTCAAGCAAATTGTTTGCTTCGATGGTCCAGAAGTTAGATTATTTAGGGACTTGTTGTAAGTCGCATTTAAAGTCTCAGTCGAGTCAATCTGAGCACATACCTAGCACTTGTACAAACACACATCCACATCAGTACTCTTGTACCTCAGTACATCTCATCATAGCAACGTACCATACGGTACTTAAGAGGAGTGTAGTATCTTATTAAGTGTGCACATAGGACCATATAATTATATGTACAGAATAACTGATATATAAGTATACTGAGTTATACTCCAAGAGTGTGTAGGAGCTTGTCTTCTTAATTATTCAAACTACTTTAACTGTAATTACCACCTAGACTCCATTATTAAAGATCTCATGTTTTATTTGGATGGTTTGTATTCAGTTTCAATCCAAAAGCGTTATTGAGAAGTAACATAATTTATGGGATAACTGGACTAGAATACTCTCTGACAAACTGTTACAAAACCAGGAACAGGCTAGATGCTAAAGGGGAATCAATAAGTTGCTTTCTAGTATTCTCTGGATATATCTTCACTTAATAGATGTTGCTTTTCGTAACACTTTGTATATAAGAATAACATGACGGAAGGGATGTAGTAAGAGGTATCACTGTTCACACTTGTAAAACCAATAAGAATTCAAATAGACATGAACCAGGAAAGACTACAGTGGATCTGGACAAGCTGCAGGCCTGGTCTGACAAGTGGCTATTGGAGTTCAACCAGAGCAAGTGCAAAATTATGAAGTTTGGGAATGAACAAAGAAGACCGTAGACGGAGTACAGGCTCATGGGGCAAAGATTGCAAACTTCAGTCAAGGAGGACTCTGGGGTGATTATTGTTTCGAGCATTTCACCGGAGGCGCACATAAACCAAATAACTACTGCAGCAATTCCGCGTCTGGCAAATCTGAGACTAGCTTTTACAATGTAAGTAAGGAGTCATTCACGACTCTATATACGGTGTACGTCAGGACCCCATTGGAGTATGCAGCACCAGTATGGAACCCACACCTGGCAAAGCATGTCAAGAATCTGGAGAAAGTGCAGTGGTTTGCAACGAGAAGTCCTGCAGCTAAGGGACATGTCCTATGAAGAGAGGCTAAGCAACTCAGCCTGATTTCGCTGGAGGACAGAAAGAGCGGATACATAACATGCACAATACTGAGAGGAATTGATAGGTGTAATAGGGACACTGTGTTTAAGAGATAGGAAACAGGAACACGAGGGCACAGCTAGAAGTTGGAAACACAGATACAGGAACCTTAGGAAGTATTTCTTTAACCTTAGAGTAGTCAGGAAGGGAAACGACCTGGATAACGAAGTAGAAGCAGAATCCATAGTTTTAAAAACTACTACAAGACTCTGGAACCCAGGAGAAAACGATCATAGTACCGACCAACGAAGAGGCGGGGCTAGGAGCTGGGATTAGACCCCCGCAACCACATATAGGTAAGACCCAAATAAGTTATATTCCTGTAACTAAAAGTTTATAACAGGTAATTATATATTTAATAGATAGCAACGAAAACCTATCTAGAAAGTTAACAGGAAATAAGTAACTGCAAAAAGGAACCCCATCAAGGAAGGGTTCCTTTATACTGGTGAGGGGCTCTTGATCTAGGGAATTGGATCTGTGCTCCAGTTCCCTGAATTAAGCCTGAGTACCATCCATCCTCCCACAGGCGCTGTATAATCTTACGGGTTTAGCGCTTCCCTTTGATTATAATAAAAATAATAATAATAAGGCATAAAGGAAACTACAAACAAATAACTACTGAAAGGTAACTGCAAATAAACTTCGAACAATTACAAATAGGTAACTAATTAAATTACAAAGGGTTCATAAAAACAGGTAGTGGGCAATTTCAAACAGTTCATAAATGTAATTATTAATAGGTATTTTCAAGTTGTTTACAACTAAAATGTATCCTTATTGAAAGGTAATCACAAATAGGTAATAAAGAAATAACCAATTAATAATAAGTACAAGACAATGTGAACTTAAGGAAGCTAACTCGTGGGCTAAACTTTGTACCAGTAGAGACTTAGGTGCCTATTTACCACTTTCCGACGTTACACTTTCATCTCTTATAAAAAGGTAATCACAAATAGGTAACTACATGTGGGTAATCACACACACACTACCTCACAAACGCAGCAGGGAGACGATCCCACATCTTCCTGTCTCCCGCTCCCCAAATTACTAGACCTAAATTAGGCTTCAGTGAGCCCAAAGCTGCTCTGATTAATCCCTTTGTATGATCCAACTCTGATCGCCGAATAGCGTAATTTCAGTTGTGTCTCAGCTTATATGAGCAAAATTATGTAAATGTTGGTACCTAAATTCGTGAGAAGCTTGATTTATTATTATTATTATTATTATTATTATTATTATTATTATTATTAATAGTAGTAGTAGTAGTATTAGGAGGAGGAATTTGTATCATGATTCAGTAATGATATAGCAGGACTGTGTTAATTGGATATTGTGCTGTCTTAGAGAGGAAATATATTGTTGTATTCTTATTGTATTCAAATACATTGCACTGTAAGCAGTGATGCGTGTGTGTGTGTTCTCATCTATTTGTTGTTGCAGGGGTCGATTCACAGCTCCTGGCCCCGCCTCTCTGCTAGTCGCCACTAAAATAAATAATCTATTCGCTGTGTATGGAGAGAGAGAGAGAGAGAGAGAGAGAGAGAGAGAGAGAGAGAGAGAGAGAGAAGAGAAAGGGGGGAAGGGGTTCATTGACTCCCTCTCCTTCCCTACAACCTCAGCCCTATTGCCTGCGATGATAATCTCCTCATACACTCCTTTACACCCGCGTGCGATAGGCCATCCTGAGAGCTAGTAAGTCCCAAGTAATAGTAACTAGTCCTGCGTCAAGGAAACCTTCAGAGCCCCCGTAGCTTCTGAACCCAGAGTGAACACTTTACTTCCTCACGGGCATATTGATGTCTTAATTTAAGTTACAACTATATATGAAGACCCTCCTATATGACGGAGTGTGATAAGATAACAGATACCATGAGTTCCCACAGTGTAACTATTATATATATATAATAGGATGCAATAAGATCACAATAACCAGGTGGTATCACAATATGCAAAATAACCGCAGTGAAAAATTGGCGAAATTCCAAGCGCTTTTCTGATTTCTCATATTCCCTGATTATTTGAGAAATCTCGGAAAAGCTTGGAATTTCACTATTTTTTTCAGTATGGTTATTTTGCAAATAATAGAATATCACCACACTATGGGTGCGCCACTCGGGATAGCTGGGATTTGGAATATAATGTATTTTATAGCACATGTAAGAGATAATGGGACCTGGAGGCGAGCTGGTGGAGATGACAAGTGATGGGGGAGGCTGGGTGAATTATGTTTAGTTACGTAACCGCTTGACAAAGCTCCTGGAGAGCGAAACGTTGCCACAATAAAATGTCACATTAGTTGCATTTGTGTCCTTTTACTTAACATATTGTCGGTAATTCTACCAATATTAATACATTCTGGGTGAATGATGTTAGGTGAAGCAACAGGGACAAGTAGGGAGGATCGAGGTCTGCACAGATTATTGCAAGTGCTAAATGTGACGCTAGTGAGTGCTAGTTCGGGGATAACATAAGATTATAAGAATGGAGGAACACTGCGTAAGGCCTACTGGCCCATACTAGGTAAGTCCTTCTCTAAATCATTCATTCCCACCCAGGTACGTAGAATTCCCAGTGTTTGACAGGAGTGTAGATAAATGGTTCAGAGAACCAACAAGTTGATAAATAGAAAAATAAACACATAAGCAGTTGATAAATAAGACACATGTGCAACACTCTGGTATTACTGTGGAAACCATTCGCCACACAGTAGCTGTCAGATACAGCAACATCTTGGGGTCTTGATACAGCTAATTCTACGGTTGCCTAAACCTATAGGCATGACCTACTTCCACATATGTATTTGTCCACTGTGACACCTACGACTGCTTCATCTCACCTGTATGCACTATATAACCCCCTTCGCACATATGATGTATTCTTATTAATACTCATTAACTGATTATATCGACTCCAGGCTGAGGGACTGATTACCTCAAACACCTGATCTTCACCATTCTTCTTAGACTGATGAAGCCGCTGTGTGGCGAAACGTTTCCGCAGTAAAGATGCCCACTGCAGCAGGCCAGTAGGAAAGACATATATGCAACAGTTAGGTATCTTTATTTCGAAACGTTTCGCCTACACAGTAGGCTTCTTCAGTCGAGTACAGAAAAGCTAGTAGAAGCAGAAGAGATGTGTAGACGTGAAGATCTAGTTTTGAGGTGGTCAGTCCCTCATCCTGGAGAAGAGTATTTGTTCCATAGTCTGAAACAATGCGATGTTGAGAGGGACTTGACCTCTCAATGACTACATTCTCAGCAGTGTGGTGGTCAATCACACTAGTGACCTACATCTCACCTCCTGACAGTATATAAGGCTCCATACTGTCACTTCAACTTCTGCCGGGTCACCATTTGGAGAAGACCCGAGCCGGATATACCGGCGAACATACAACAACAACAACTGCAACTTCACATTGTTTCAGACTATGGAACAATACTCTTCTCCAGGCTGAGGGACTGACCACCTCAAACCTAGATCTTCATGGGTGATGGACTGATTACATCGTCTTCACATCTCTTCTGCTTCTACGTTACGAAATAAAGATACCTAACTGTTCCATATGTGTCTTACCTAACAACCTGTCGGTATTTTATACTTTTTAGTGAGCATTGCAGTGCTATTTCTTTATGTTTTGTATATTAAAATACACTAAACCTGGGATATATTTAACAAGTTTTTACGCATACATTAATAATTTCGTGATGATTAAGAAGGAGTATTATAGTTGTGTTAAAATATTTACATAGAAGATTAGAAAATTTTATAAGAATTAAGTCAATATATGTTCAAGGTACGTCGTTGGAGGAGCTGTGAACTGTAGTTATCTGTTCTCCCTTTCGTCCTCTAGTTAGCTTGTTTGCTTTTATGTTCACTCATTCGTTTGATTTACTTATTTATTACCCTTGCCTGTGTTCGTTAACAAGAAAAATCATCAGTTATCTAGAGAATTCATTTGTTAGTGAACTTAACCGTGATTCAACTCTTCTGAGTTGATTGTTAACTCGTTCATTCGTTCGTTTGCTAGCTCTTGTATTCGTTCGTTACCTCATCCATTCAGTCGTTATTAAAGCTGTTCTCTTGTTAGTGTGTCATTCAGCCCACTAGCCCGGCTCAACTAACGAATCAATTTCTATATTGCCATCTGCCTCATTGAGTAGTGATAGATCCATTAGTGTGAATTTCTGTTCGTATAGTCAGTTATTTAGGGAACTTCAGAGCGTTTTATATATTGAATTGTATTTCAGCGAAGCATTGCTAGAGGCTCGATCCTCTGCTCACTGAATGCGGCTCAGTCTCTGACCTGTTAACCCCTCATGGGAGGTTCCTTGACGCTGGTGAGGAGCTCTTGATCTTGGGAATTTGATCTGTGCTCCACTTCCCTGAATTGAGCCTGAATACCTTCCCCCCCGCAGGTGCTGTATAATCCCTACGGCTTTAGCGCTCCCTTATAATAATAATAATAATAATAATAATAATAATCTGATTTGATAAGAGTATTGGTGATCGCAGTAACTGAGACGTTTGTATAAAGTACGAAGCATAAATTGTAAGTATAAATAAAAGTCAAACTGTATTGCCCTCATTTCCACCACATTTAATTTCACTTGAGAGATAATATTCCATTTTAACGTTAACTTCCGGAGAAATTCTGCACCGCATATCCATCCCCTGGACGATAACACAAAGAACGTGAGTGGAACATGACTGGTATTATATATCATTCACGTACAACTTGTCAGACACTGCATTATGGACTCTTGGTACAGGGGACATCTCCACAACTGTCTAGCTTACTCCTGGTCCATCCCCTGGGTATGACCTACTTCCACTGGGGAATCCAGCCTACACGTCCCTCACCTGACTCCAGTATATGAGCGACAGTCTTACTCCCTGTGGTTTAGAGTCTTCAAGACTACGGTGGTCTTCACCAACACCAAGACTGAGGGTCTGATTACCTCATCTCTTGTATATAGGCCTACATTCTTCACAATATTTTCTTGTATTGATAAAGCCACTGGATGGCGAAACGGCTACAAATAAAGATACCCAGATGTTGCACATGTGTCTAATTCTTCATCAGCACAAAGAACGTATGGATACACAAGTGGCTTAAGAACTAGTCCCCAAGATTATTAAAAGGAGTTCATCACTATATACATTTACAATTTATATTTCACATGTTACAAGCTAATTTGGAAGAGTTGTTTAAAATGTTTGCAGTCTTATTTTCATTAATAAAATATATTGACATATAAGTTATTACACTATCTCCATTCCTGAAAAGTGAATAATTAAGCACAAAGTGACCTACTTTCACCAGTGGATAATCAAATACCAAGTGATATACTTCCACTAGTGGGGTCCCGCCCACTGGTGACGATTCCTTCAATTGCTGCACTTCATTTTATTTCCGTATATAAGTGTTCATCTTCCTACCTATGCCTCATATTGATGAAGACTTACGTAATGAATATCTTTAAGATAATAGGACTAATTACTCTATCTTCTGTGTCCAGTTTCCACATCTTCAACGGTGAGGGACTGATTGCCTCATCTTCTACCTAAAAAATATAAGCTCAGTATTGTGTTGTGTGTGAATT
>WNWK01000702.1:332500-375000 GCA_009830355.1 Cherax destructor
TTAGGTGAGTACACACCAGACGCACACACACACACCAGACACACACACACACACACCAGACACACACACCAGACACACACACACACACACACCAGACACACACACACACACACACCAGACACACACACACACACACAGACACACACACACACACACACACACACACACACAAATGATAACGACATACAAAATACTGCGGGGAATCGACAAGGTAGACAGTGACAGGATGTTCCAGAGAGGGAACACAGAAACAAGGGGACACAACTGGAAGCTGAAGATTCAGATGAGTCAGAGGGATGTTAGGAAGCAATTCTTCAGCCATAGAGTAGTTAGGAAGTGGAATAGTTTAGCGAACGATATAGTGGAGGCGGGAACCATACATAGTTTTAAGACAAGGTATGATAAAGCTCATGGAGCAGGGAGAGCAGAGACCCAGTAGCGGACAGTGCAGAGGCGGGGCCAGGAGCTGAGTCTCGACCCCTGCAACCACAATTAGGTGAGTACAATTAGGTGAGTACACACACACAACACCCGCCAGGCCCATCTTAGAGTATGCAGCACAAGCATAGAGCCCCAGTTCATATCTCGTTCTCAAAAGCTTGAAAAAGTGCAAGCATTTGTAATACAACTTGTCTCAGAGCTCAGTAACGTACGTTGTCAGGAGACACAAAGGGAATTGAAGCTGTCGACCTGGAACAAAAAACAAAGGGAGACATGATTTACAACAAATAAATGGACATAGTAGAGGCGAACTCTGTATATACATTAAAGCGTAGATGAAATTTAAATCTAAAGAAGAGCAACGTGTAATGACGGTCAGTGAAGCTGTTAGTTCGGGCCAGGAGATAGGGCTCATCTCTCGCAAATTCAAACTAGTGAGCAGATATTGGTAAGTACACACGCGCAGGCGCGCGCACAACCACGTATATACTCTTGAAATATATGGAAAGTGTAATGCCAATGGCGTGTTAGTAAGGTGGAGGGAGATATAGAAAAAGAGAGAGAGAGAGAGGCAGAGGAGGAGGGAGAGAGAGGTAAAGAGAGGGGAAGGGAGAGAGAGAGCCAGATATAGAGGGGGAGGGAGAGAGGGAGAGAGAGGGGTAAGAGGAAGAGAGGGGGTAAGAGGAAGAGAGAGGGGTAAGATGAATAGAGAGGGGGTAAGATGAAGAGAGGGAGAGATAAAAGAGAGAGAGAGAGAGAGAGAGAGAGAGAGAGAGAGGAAGAGAGAGAGAGAATGAATTCTCAGCTCTCATTCAAAGATAAGGTCGGCAGAGATTGCTTCCCTCACCTTAAATTCTCTGCCCCACGACGGTAATGCTCTCCTACCTGTCAGATTCTCCGCCCCTCAAGCCTAAAGACTTAGCCTGAGTGAAAGCCTTTCGCTAGAGGATGTTGAGAACTTGACACTTATTTCATTTGCTACTTTTATTGCCTTTTTTATTTTGTGATTACGTGTTTTTAGCTACAGCAACAGATTATCCTGGAGGGATTCTATATTTGGTATTTGTAGCCAAAGGAGCAGGAATATACTCCTGAAGGTCTGTCATCACTGTTTCTTGTCACAACAGCAGGGCTCTGCTAGTGTTCTATCTTCACTATGTGATAAATGGTTTTGAAAACCTTCAAGTTGAAGATTGAGACACTTATGCAACATATGGGAATCTTTATTAAGGAAACGTTTCGCCACACAGTGGCTTCATCAGTCCAATACAAAGTAGAAACGGGTAAGGACAGGAGGAGTTTGAGGTAATCAGTCCCTCAGCCTGGAATCGGTGTGTTCAGTCCACTACTCTTGTAGAAAGTACATCATAGGGCCGGAGAAGTGGCTTATGTACTGTAGTCAGGTGAGTAGAAGCAGGAGGCGGGATCACAGTGGAAACATCGTGGTCTGTTTATACACTCATCAGTCTATTTGTCTTAAGGTTCTTTCAGTGTTTTCCTTGCTATTTCACGCCTTAGAATTTTTCCTCCGTAAGCAATGCAGTTCTTAGGAGGCGACAAAAATGCCAGAAGCAATAGGCAAGTAACCCCTTCTCGTATTAATTACCACAAAAACGTAAAAGAAATTTTTAATGATAGATTATTTGAAGCTCCATTGGGAAGTGGAACAGAATTCTTCCTCCGTAAGTCATGCGTGTCGTAAGAGGCGACTAAAATGCCGGGAGCAAGATGCTAGTAACCCCTTCTGTATACCTTACTAAAGTTAAAGAGAAACTTTTGTTTTTCTTTTTGGGTCACCCTGCTTCGTTGGGATACGGCCGGTGAGTTGAAAGATTATTTGAATGTTTGTGGATCTAGGGGATATAAGAAATGATTGTATATTATGAAGGAAGAGAAGTTAGATGTTTCAAAAGTAAAGCAAAGCTAAAAAGGGTGCCAGAATTTCAAAGAGGCATAAATATGGTTAAACTGATTGTATCCGAGATATTACATAATTATATAAATTAGAGTAAAATTGGGATATTAAAAATGGGTTTTAATAAGTGATTATTCTTCTGGCAGCGAGAAAAGTGTACAGGAGATTTTGTCAGGTTTTTAAGCGAATGAATTTTACACCGTGTGAGAGTAAGTACTGTAGATAACCTAAATGCTGAAGTGGAAGAGAAAGATGTGAAGCGTATATTAAGTTTGAAGTGCTAGGGATAAAAGTATTATAGAGGTCGTACAACTGAGTTATGCATGAAAAACAAAGGTTTGGTAATATTTTTATTTTAAGAAAAGAAAGACAAATAAGTTTACGAGGTATGGCTGCAATTTGCAGCCATACCTCGTAAAACGTCGGCGAGTCGACGATCATGTTTATAGAGGAGTGAGAGATGTCATTACACAAAAAAATACTAAGTATTATGTCATATCATTAAAAACAACGGCATGGCCGGGGATCGATCCCATGCTACTTTGGTCCGCCTCGTGAGAAGCCAGTCATAGTTCATGATGGTGTAACCACTGGTTTGATGGTTCAGTGGTTAGAGCGTCCTGAACTTTGACTGGCTCCCCACGAGGCGACCAAAGTAGCACGGGATCGATCCCCGGTCATGCCACAGCTTGTTAATGATTTAATACCACTTGTTTCGTGGTTACATTAATGTCACTTTTTTAGAAGTAGTTACAAGAGACAAAGGAAGATGGAGTACAAGAAGAATGCCTTCGATGTGTCAGAGAGAAATGAAGGTTAAATTTCCATAGGGGATAAACAGTGGAGAAATAAAGTATAAAGCGGATAGGGGAGAGGGTACAGGTAATAAAGAGGTCTAAGAGGTAAGGGGCAGATTACAGAAGGCAGTTCTGATGTCTGTAGCAAAAGTTTGTTATTGTTGCATGAGGGTGGGTGCAGGATGGAAGAGAAATGATTGATGGATTGATAACGAATGATGGGAGAATTTGGCATATGAAAGATTTTTTACATTAAGATTTTATTCAGAAGATAGAGTAAATGAAGAGAAAAAAATCAAAATGAGTGATGAAAGAGCAAAAAGGAAAGTCAATGAGAAAATAATTTTACTTCATATAAGTAACAGATTTACAGATTTATAAATTGAGAATGAATATGGAGCAAATGAATTTAGCATTTAAAAATGAAAGAGGGGAGATGGTAGAAGGGAGGGAAGATACAAATATGATGTAGAGAATATTTTGAATAATAATATACAGGTCATATAACACTGCAACGATATGAGTGCAAGGCTAAGAGTTTTTGAAGGTGGTATCATTGATTAGCAGAGCTGGAGTCAGGGTAGGAAATCGAAATTAGGGCTAGTGCAATAAATCAGATTCAGTCAAAAAGGCAAAGTGATCCTACGTTAAAGATGGGACATTCAGCGAGGAGGTCAGTGAAATAAACGGTTTACAAAACCGACAAATACCTTGTGTTGCTTTTTATCAATTATTCACATCCTGTCAGACACAACATTTTGGGATCTTGATGGAGGGATTTCTTCAAAACCTGTCTAACCTATAGACACAACCTACTTTCACTAGCGACCACCTTCCACTGCTCTACCTCATATGTTATCAGTATATAAGCCCCCATCTCCTCGAGAATGTGGCACTTTTGTCAAGACTGAATGACTGAATTCATCGAGTCAGCTCATACGGGTGTAGTAGATGATGGCAGTGAATTATACGTGCTCTCTGATAAATAAGCAAATCAGTTATGTATGGTAAACTGTCTGGGTTCCTCGGTAGTCCTCGCAGAGGTGCCAGATGCCTCTCCATATGGTATCCGTGTGCCTGTGTCCAATCCACAAATGTGTGAGTGCAGTTTCCCCATATATAACAGCGCTGAGAAGTTGAAGACCAGAAACGTATTCGCGGCTTGATAGAATACAATGGGTTGTCTCCTGACTCGACCCAACGCTGATGCAAGCTTGAAAATAGTCCACAGTAGACTTTCCTTTGGGAAATTGGTAGACAGTGGATAGCAGACCAATCTGCACCTTTGGTGCATATTGATTTACTAGATATTGAATGTTTCAAAGATTGAATGTTTCGAAGCAGTTGAATAATTTGAAAATAACAGATTTTGATTTTGTTCTCAGTTTAAGCTCATTATATCTAATTTGAATTTATAGTAAATCTTGTTAGGTATACTGGCCTACATCTTTAAGTGCCCTTTACATCAACACTTTTAAATTCGATGAGAAAATTAGCAATTTCTCAATAGTTTTCCAGTTTACTTCAATTTGTGAAATTACCGAAAATATTTGATGGTGGATAGTTTAGTTTGTCTGCACATCCCTTCACAGGACAAGATGATACCTTACCTTTGTTCATCGCTTTATATTTTTTCTGCATCTGAAAGTAATGTCTTTACTTAACCTTCATTTTTATATTGAGGCCGATTCCAAACTACTGCTCGTCCTGAAGCCAACCAAAATGTATATATGATTCTGGTATCAACTGATACCAAGAAACAGCCATTTCATCTAGCTCTATGGAGTTAAATTCACTTAAAGTCTCTGATTTTCTAAACACACTTTTAATTTCATATTTATTATCTCTCACATTTCATTCTCTGATATTATCGAAGTTTTTTTTCTATTTTAATTCACATTTTTCCTTTCAAACATATGAATACAAGATTTGTTTTCGATTTAGCATTGATCACTAATTACTTACTAAAGTGTCTCTCCTTTCGTTATTCTTTCTGAATATATTTGAAGAGTAAATATTAATTTCTGGCTTGCTTGTGCCTCTGCTAAACTTTTCCCGAAGAATGTTTACTCTATTGATTCAAATATTTATTTTTCTTTACAAAATTAGCAATTAAAGCATTCTTCATTATTTTGTTTCATAATTGTGTGTGTGTGTGTGTGTGGGGGGGGGGGGGTGCGTGTGTGTTTATATATATATATATATATATATATATATATATATATATTACACCTCTCACTCTTTTAGATATTTTTATTAAAAGTTTAAAAGTGCTTTAAGGCAGAATCTATTGTTCTGTATACAGTAATTGCCTAATTTCTTTTTCTTAGTTATATTATAACAGTATTTGTTATCTCTACTAAAACATTACGAATTGCATAAAGTGAATTCCATTAATGTAGTTTAGAGTGAGGATTTGTTGCTTTTTCTAGAAAGACTAGATTTGTTATTGTTTATGTTGATGCTGTTGTTACCGTTGTTACTGTTGTTGTTGTTGTTTCTGCCGTTGCTTCTGTTGGTGGTAGTAGCTGTTTATTAATATTATTATTAGACTGAAGATATGAAATGGCAGCCGAAATTGTTTAAAAAATCGAACACAGAAGGTCAAGATATTTTTCAAGTCTATTAAAAAAATGCCAGAATACAAGCTTATATATGTCGTTGCTGAGGGGAAGGAAGGGGTGAGGGAGGAAGGAAAGGAAGGGGTGAGGAAGGAAAAGAAGGAGACAGGAAAAGACAAAAGAATTAGAAAGGAGATAGAGGAGGAGGAGGAGAGAGATTAGAAGAGAATATGGGTAGTGTCTCGTCCAGTCAGAGTAGTTCACTGTCCGGCAGTTATACAGTGAGAGACAGAAACATGTTCCTTTCTTCTCTTTTAATCTCTCAGTCCAAACTGTTCCTTTCTTCTCTTATTTCCTTACCAAGTACACTTGCTCATCTTACTTCCTTCATAGGGTGATGGATACTTCCACTATCTCCAGTGTTGTGCTCTCCTGTTTTTGACTGAAGAAACCTGTTGTTTTGGCTAAGTGTTTCGACAGTAAAGATACCAAGTATTGCAGTTGTGTAAAAGTATTTACCCAGTAATTTCACAATGCCCGCCTGGGGGTTGTTTCACATACTCCTCACTAGAGGGCCTGCGCAGGAGCCGACGGCAGGAGTGTTCGTGCAGAGAGACTCACGACAGCCGCTCTTAAGTCAACATACCACTGGTGGGGCTTGAACCGCTGTAGAGAGTCGTAAAACTTCTGGAGTTTTACCACTCTCTACCGCGGGTTCAAGCCCCGCCCGTGGTATGGTTTGTTTACAATCGTGTCATTACGATATCGTGAGTTACAAGAGTTATATTATCCTGCAAATGCTCCTACACGTCCGTTACGTCTACAGTAACCCCACAACACATAGCTTATTCATTAACTTGTCAGTATTGTATAACAATAATATGAGAAGTGCCAGGTAGACTGTGAGGTCACATGATGGCAGTATCGAGGGATTCTATTGAGATGACTGTATCCTGAGAGAGTGCAAAAGCCGAACACACAAAATATTCATCATGGCCAGGCAACACCATGGAAAACCTCCCACCAACCCTTTCTCAGAAAAACATAGTATTAGCAGTCATAACATCTAGTGATTAAAGAACCCAATTTCCGTAGACGTAAATGCCTTGGACCATCATTTATCGCTATTTCTAACACAAACAGAAAAAAGGTAGCTTCATCAAGTACTACAATTACCACTACTACTACTACTACAAGTATTACTACTTCTACTACTATCTGCAACGTTTATATTATGCTTTGCACCTCACTCTATGCCTATATATACACGGAAGCACATAGCTTCTTTCGAAAGAAAGATGTCACCATGTTCCAAGGACTCTGACGAGGAATCGAATTTTTAAATATTTGGCGCAGTTCTGGCGAAGCTGCGATACCACTCACTGGACTTCCTGGGCTCTTGGGACAGCGAAGCAAGCGAAACCAACCGGGTCAGTGATATGGAGATGGATCAAGAAACGATCATCCCAACCACAGATGTATAGGATGAAGAAGGTCGGCAGGTAGCAGGAGCCCCGATGTCCCAGAGAAGACACAATGTTTCCTTGCCTCAGATCGGGCAAATATTCAACAAACTCAGATTGATAAGCAAAGGACACCACGACACCCCATATTCTCCTATTATTCACCTCGAGAAGAAATATGGCATGAAGATATCAGTGTCCTCAAATCTGAAAGGGCAGTTTATTCTCGCTCCCCGAAACAGAGTCATATGAGGTACTGCAGAAGGTGAACGACCTGTAATCACCACTTGTTCCAACAAAACTAAAATCCATAGAGCGGGTAACAAAAGGCGTACTAATGCGCTATCCACTACACATGCCTCTCGATGCAATCCATAGTAACAAAAATATCCTGAAAGCTGAGCAGCCCCGAGTCAAGAAGGACGGCAACATACCTACGAGGGAGGTTGTGAGCCAACATAGAGGACCTCTCCCAGCTCAACTGGGTCTCGGTTGCTGGGGAAAATACCAGGTTAATTGCTTCAGGTACCAAAGGTATAACCACCTCAGCTCCCGATGTCTTAAGGAAATATGCGGCATCTGTAGCGGGTCTCACCCGACTAAGGACTGCTTGTGTAAACTAAAGAGAGGTGAGGCTATGGAACCACAGTGTCCGAACTGCGGCAAGAAGCATCATGCCTGGAACCTGCATTGCCCAGAGAGGCTCCGCCGTGTCAAGGTAGCATGAAAAACAATGGTTTTCCGGCCTCCAGCTTAGTGGTGAGGACTTGAGCCCTCACCAGTGAGTAGCAGTCTCGTCCAGAGGAGGCTACAGTAGCACGAGATCCAGGGCCACTTCCCCGGCCACAACAACGACGGAAACCGAGGAAACATCAGCGACAGGGTCGCGCCTTAGCTCAGCCACCTTCCGATATTCTTTCTCAAACTCACATCCGACAACTGCAGCCAATGGGCTCCATGCTGCTGGAGCCAACGCGTCAACCCCAGCACCACAAGTTACCAGTGAGGAGCACTGTAGCCCAGGAGAACACAGCAGGACATTCCATATTACCCGTCAGCCATCAAATGTTGTCTATAGTCACATGTTTCACCGGTATAATATGCGACCTGAGAGAAGAAAACAGACACATTCAGAGCTATTGTGAAGACCTTGAAGAACATATGCATGCATTTATTTGCCAGTTAACCCATATGCATGCGTATATTTGCAAGCTTATCCAACCAACCAACACAGGACCCAGAGACAATGATGGGGGCCTGATGGCCTCAGCCAACTGTTGTACTTAAAATGTTTTGCTGTGGAACGCACAGGGAGCACAGGAAGTCCCTGGTCACGGCCACAGAACAGCTGAATTAGTTCGACATCTTCGAGATCTTTAGAAGGGTCATCTTATGATTAAGATCCGTGTCTGGACGCAGTTCCTGACGAATCAATCACCTGTATTAAAAAAACCGTACCACGGGTGGGGTTCGAACCCGCGGTCAGAGAGTCTCAAGACTCCAGACCGCCGCGTAAGCCACTGGGCCAGCTAGCTTCAATAAGATTCATCCAACTAGGTGTATTTCTACACCATAGGAAGGTTAGCATAGGCACCACTGTGTCCACAAATGCAAGATTTACAGACGAATCTCCCGCTAGCATGGCCGTGACGAACTCTAGCTCAAGTCCCCCTCAAAGTTGTCAACATGACTCACGAAATCGTAATGACACGATTGCAAACAAACCATACCACGGGTGGGGTTCGAACCCGCGGTCAGAGAGTCTCAAGACTCCAGACCGCCGCGTAAGCCACTGGGCCAGCTAGCTTCAATAAGATTCATCCAACTAGGTGTATTTCTACACCATAGGAAGGTTAGCATAGGCACCACTGTGTCCACAAATGCAAGATTTACAGACGAATCTCCCGCTAGCATGGCCGTGACGAACTCTAGCTCAAGTCCCCCTCAAAGTTGTCAACATGACTCACGAAATCGTAATGACACGATTGCAAACAAACCATACCACGGGTGGGGTTAGAACCCGCGGTCTGGAGTTTTGAGACTCTCTGACCGCGGGTTCGAACCCCACCCGTGGTATGGTTTGTTTGCAATCGTGTCATTACGATTTCGTGAATCACCTGTATTGTTTGTAACGGCTTGACAGAAGCTCCTGGACAGCGAACATATATATACCCTCTGTGTCCCTGTATTGTTCGTAACGGCTTCACAAAGCCACAATAAAATGTTGCATTAGTGGTACTTGTGTCCTTACCTAATATAACATCTAGCAACATAAATCTTGCCAGAGACAATTCCAACCTCTCTTACCAAAGAAGCTCAGGAGTATATGCCATGCTTTCTGGGACCTACTACTGAATATATGTAGGAAACTTCCCGCAGTATGGTAACTAGGACTCAGGAACATCAGTATGCATGTAGAACGCACAAGAATGTTGAATATGTTATACACAGATAAAAAATGCTCATTTGATGTCCTTGAAAGAGGGTAAATAAACGACAATGTTTTGAAGGTTAGGTTAGGTAAGGTTTGTCAGGAAACAGGACAAGTGTTTCCTGACGCGGGACTTAGTCAGATGATGACCCACAGCTGGAGCTTTTGGTTATATGTCCGAGGACTTCCACTGGCTAACAGGTCTACCCCTTTTCAAATTTATGGTTATTATAACCATTTTTTGAAGCTGCCCTGATCTGCATACAAAACACCAGTGAATAGATCCATGGGTCCTTCAGCACACACACACACAGGAAGCAGTGCCTTTGCTCTGCCATGTAAGCCTTTGCTCTGCCATGTAAACCTTTGCTCTGCTATGTAAGCCTTTGCTCTGCCATGTAAGCCTTTGATCTGTCATGTAAACCTTTGCTCTGCCATGTAAACCTTTGCTCTGCCATGTAAACCTTTGCTCTGCTATGTAAGCCTTTGCTCTGCCATGTAAGCCTTTGATCTGCCATGTAAACCTTTGATCTGCCATGTAAGCCTTTGATCTGCCATATAAGCCTTTGATCTGCCATGTAAGCCTTTGATCTGCCATGTAAGCCTTTGCTCTGTCATGTGAGCCTTTGCTCTGCCATGCGAGCCTTTGCTCTGCCATGTAAGCCTTTGTTCTGTCATGTAAGCCTTTGTTCTGCCATGTAAGCCTTTGTTCTGCCATGTAAACCTTTGATCTGCCATGTAAGCCTTTGATCTGCCATGTGAGCCTTTGCTCTGCTATGTGAGCCTTTGCTCTGCCATGTAAGTCTTTGATCTGCCATGTGAGCCTTTGATCTGTCATGTAAGCCTTTGATCTGTCATGTAAGCCTTTGATCTGTCATGTAAGCCTTTGATCTGTCATGTAAGCCTTTGCTCTGCCACGTGAGCCTTTGCTCTGCCACGTGAGCCTTTGCTCTGCCAAGTGAGCCTTTGCTCTGCCACGTGAGCCTTTGATCTGCCATGTGAGCCTTTGATCTGCCATGTGAGCCTTTGCTCTGCCACGTGAGCCTTTGATCTACCATGTGAGCCTTTGATCTGCCATGTACGCCTTTGATCTGCCATGTAAGCCTTTGATCTGCCATGTGAGCCTTTGCTCTGCCATGTGAGTCTTTGATCTGCCATGTGAGCCTTTGATCTGTCATGTGAGCCTTTGATCTGTCATGTGAGTCTTTGCTCTCTCCTGAAAATGTTTCCTTTTCATTATTAATTTTTTAATCAAGTTTCAGAGATGATACGTCTCCTTCAGTGTCTTGCCTGGGTACGTGTGTCTTGTTTCCATAATCAGTCAATACTGACATACCTATAATACAGACTCCCTTACCTTCGTGTGTTAGTTTGTATAGTTAATGGTCCAGATCGGACCGAAACGTCGTCATAAGTTTCTTCTATGTGCGGGTTATTTGTGTATTATACCATTTCCGATATAAATGTGCATGTTGTGTATCATTTTGTACTGAAATGATCAATCTGTTGAACAGAGGAAACTTTTGCTCTGCATTTGAGTCTATTTCAATCATCTTTACACACAGGGCCGTATCTCACCAAATTAATGTAACCAGAAAAGAAAAAAAAAAGACTTCCACCGTCGTTCACTCACTTTCTTGCCGGAGGCGTGCTGATATCACATCTCAGACGACCCTCTGAACTGCAACTGAATTTCAGAGTGCAGACACTGTACTTCCTACCTCCAGGACGCAACTTCAGCCAACTGTTTTCCCCCAATGTCTTAAGAAATATTACAGTGATCACACTCTATAAGAACGTCAACATAAAAGCCATTTGTCTCCACTCATACTAATACTCATACTAATACTACTACTAATAATAATAATAATGATAATTAGTAATAATTACAAGAACATTTAGACAAAAATATTTGCACTGCATACGAGTTGAGGAAATAAAATATTATCAACTGAGCTAAATCCTAGAAATTCGGATGAATAAATCCGATAAAATTGAATTCTAGTCACTTCTGACTGAGTCCATCAGCGGGAGAATAATCTTCGTTACGATTCGTTTTTTTTTTTAATGGAAAATCCAGCAGATATTCCTGGATTGGAGTCAAACTTGTAGAGGTAGAGACGCATCGATCACCTCTGAGGGAGGATACGAGTGGAGGTCGATCAGTGAGAGAGAGGAGAGCCATTAGTTGCGAGACAGTGAGAGAGAATGATGCGATGATCAGCTGAGAAGCAGCGAGGCAGAAGTGGTCGATGCGTTGATCAGCTGTGAGGCAGCTAGAGAGTAGTGGTCGATGCGCTGATGAGCTGTAAAGGAGCACTTGGGTGACAGTCTTTCAACTGTGAGGAAGTGAGAGAGAGGGGTCCATGTTTCAATCATCTCTGTGACTGGGACAACAAGACGACAAGCAGACAAAGATTAAAACTTATGAGAACGTTTCGGTCTATGTCGGACCGAAACGTCGTCACAAATTTCAGCTACCTATGTGCAGGTTATTTGTGACTAGTTCCAATCACGGTATTGTGCCTTTTTATTCTTTATGAAGATACAATGTACGGTAAACCTTCTCAGTTCTGACGAAAAAAAATAAACATTCTCAAACACACAATGTTGGGGAGGTCAGGCCGAGCTTTACGTGGGGAGGCTACTTAGCAGTAAGTGTGCTAGAGCTGTGTTGCAAGGATGAAAGAACCTTGACAATGCTGGATGGCACTGAGTGTTTTCCTGATGACAGTGGCTTCCAAGCGCCTCCTATCAATCTTGCTATCGTCTTACAGATTGAACCTGACACTGTCCCACGACATGAAGAACGCCAATTTATCTGTATATATCGTATGTTTTCATTGCGTTATTGACTCTGCATGTTTTTGTGTTCCTGAAGTCTGACATAAAGACTACGTGAAACCCTGCACAGGGAATCGTATAGACGACACAGGACACATGCAACTAATGCGACATTTTTATTGTGGCAACGTTTCGCTCTCCAGGAGCTTTGTCAAAACTTTTGGAGAACGAAACTTTGCCACAATAAAAATGTCAGATTAGTTGCACATGTTTTTTTTTTTTAGCTAACATATTGTCGGTAATTCTATCAAAATTATTACAGGAAGAATATGCTGTTTGTAATCAGAAGATAGTTTTAGAGGATATTACTCCTGCTACTTTCTAAAAGTGGGTATTTTAGTGCTATTATCCTTTGGTCCGACTTAATATGTTGTGCAATCGCAAATTAAACGAAGTGACCAAAAAAAGAAAAAAAAAGACTTTCACCGTCATTCACTCACTTTCTTGACGGAGGCGTGCTGATATCCCAGCTCAGACGACCCTCTGAACTGCAACTGAACTTCAGAGTGCAGACACTGTACTTCCCATCTCCAGGACGCAACTCCAGCCAACTGTTTTCCCCCAATGTCTTAAGAAATATTACCTTGATCACGCTCTATAAGAACGTCAACATAAAAGATATTTGCCTCCACTCATATTAATACTCAT
This sequence comes from Cherax destructor, assembly GCA_009830355.1. NCBI lineage: Eukaryota > Metazoa > Arthropoda > Malacostraca > Decapoda > Parastacidae > Cherax > Cherax destructor. The sequence continues at coordinate 345,601 of WNWK01000702.1, forward strand.
ACTACTATAACAACTACTACTAATAATAATAATAATAATTAGTAATAATTACAAGAACATTTAGACAAAAATATTTGCACTACATATGAGTAGAGGAAATAAAATATCAACTGAGCTAAATCCTAGAAATTCGGATGAATAAATCCGATAAAATTGAATTCTAGTCACTTCTGACTGAGTCCATCAGCGGGAGAATAATCTTCGTTATGATTCGTTTTTTTTTTAAATAGAGAATCCGGCAGATATTTCTGAATGGGAGTCGAACTTCTAGAGGTAGAGACGCATCGATCAGCTCTGAGGAAGGATTCGAATGGAAATTAAAGTCGTGTACCAAACGTCGTGTAATATAAAGATTTTTGCTCTGCACTACGTGTCTGTATACCAACTGTTCAAGTACGAGGCAGCGAGTGAGTGGGGGTCGATTTGTTGATGAGCTGTGAGGCAGCGAGTGAGTGGGGGTCGATTTGTTGATGAGCTGTGAGGCAGCGAGTGGGGGTCGATGTGTTGATGAGCTGTGAGGCAGCGAGTGAGTGGGGGTCGATGTGTTGATGAGTTGTGAGGCAGCGAGTGAGTGGGGGTCGATGGCAAAAATTCCATGTATCCAAAATCTTAACTCTAGGTATTAAAACAACTTCCCGGAAAAAAAATCCCCTCTCTTAAGACACGTCTTATCACAACATTTCACAACCAATCTACAAATTCAAAGAAACTAGACGACGTTTCGGCTGCCCCTGGACCATTATCGAGTCCAGGAAAGACCCAAACATTGTAACTATACCTAATGAGCTTTTCTGAATAAGACTCACTGTAACCTGCATAATCCAGTCTTTTTTTCTCTTCCGCTCAAATAATGAACAGGGTGCTCAGTGAACTAGACCAAAAACTCCAACGGCGGGTCATTAACTAAGACCGGCGTCAGGAAACACTTGTTGTTTCCTGACGAACCTTACCTAATCTAACCTAACCTAACCTAGCTCTCCATCAGCGCAAATCTAATTTTATTTACGATTTGTGTGTTAGTTGTCAAATGTCTCAGTTACGGAAATGTGGCTCATTCCTCCTACAATGTCTTCTAGGTAGAGCAGCAAACCTCTATTTAATCTTCACATTATTACAAGAGCGATACCAGGGTCGACAATGGAAGGGTCATTTTCTTTTGAGTACCATCGTACCTGTAACTGGTCTTGTGGAGATCGACGTCCTCTTTCCAGGGATATCTGGAAAATTCTTTGGCCTTCTTCACGATGCCAAGATATACTGATTGAATTACTTACGCGAGCGACCATCTTTCATAGACAACGACAGGCAAGATGCGTCTTTGTGAGGTCTCAGACTTTTTTGTTTTAATTCTCGTAAATCTACGAGATGGGTCACGGTGTCAGTCATTTGCATTTCGAGTATTACTCTTACACAAACATTCATACTCTGATTTATGTGAATAAATTGAATATACGTAATATTTCTGTCACATACAATTATTTATTTATTTATTTATTTATTTATTTATTTAGAGAGAGAGAGATGGAAAGAAACTAAGAAAACAGTGAAATTTAAAATAGGTCAGAGCGAAACTTGTAGTTTCAACACTTCATCGGTTAAGTGGTAATATATATTTCCTTTTTGCATGGTTTGTGTATCCACCCTTCCACTTCCTCAATTTATTAAGGTGCGCCATCTCCCCTATCCCCAACTTTTAATCTATATCGTTATTGCTTTCTCTCTTCTCTTTGCTCAAGAGTTTCCTTTTACCCGTATTATTATATTTTACCTTTAAACTTTTACACCCACTACCGGCTAAGTGTAAATCGACAAGTGCCTTTGACAACTTGTAGCAACACACACACACGCACACAAACCAATATATATATATATATATATATATATTTTTTTTTTTTTCAACAAGTCGGCCGTCTCCCACCGAGGCAGGGTGACCCAAAAAGAAAGAAAATCCCCAAAAGAAAAAAATTTCATCATCATTCAACACTTTCACCACACTCATACATAATCACTGTCTTTGCAGAGGAGCTCAGATACGACAGCTGAGAAAAGTCCCTCCCAGCTGTCACTATCTCAGACCCCTCCTTTAAAGTGCAGGCATTGTACTTCCCATTTCCAGGACTCAAGTCCAACTAAATCAATTAACTGGTTTCCCTGAATCCCTTCACACAATGTTACCCTGCTCACACTCCAACAGATCGTCATGTCCCAAAACCATTCGTCTCCATTCACTCCTATCTAACACGCTCACACATGCTTGCTGGAAGTCCAAGCCCTCGCCCACAAAACCTCCTTTACCCCTTCCCTCCAACCTTTTCTAGGACGACCCCTACCCCGCCTTCCTTCCCCTACAGATTTATACGCTCTCCAAGTCATTCTACTTTGATCCATTCTCTCTAAATGACCAAACCACCTCAACAACCCCTCTTCAGCCCTCTGACAAATACTTTTAGTAACTCCACACCTTTTCCTAATTTCCACATTCCGAATTTTCTGCATAATATTTACACCACACATTGCCCTTAGACAGGACATCTCCACTGCCTCCAGCCTCCTCCTCGCTGCAGCATTTGCAACCCATGCTTCACACCCATATAAGAGTGTTGGTACCACTATACTTTCGTACATTCCCTTCTTTGCCTCCATGGATAACGTTTTTTGTCTCCACAGATACCTCAATGCACCACTCACCTTTTTTTCCTTCATCAATTCTATGGTTAACCTCATCCTTCATAAATCCATCCGCTGACACATCAACTCCCAAATATCTGAAAACATTTACTTCTTCCATAATCCTCTCTCCAATGTGATATCCAATTTTTCTTTATTTAAATCGTTTGATACCCTCATCACCTTACTCTTATCTATGTTCACTTTCAACTTTCTACCTTTACACACTCTCCCAAACTCGTCCACTAACCTTTGCAACTTTTCTTTAGAATCTCCCATAAGCACAGTATCATCAGCAAAAAGTAACTGTGTCAACTCCCATTTTGCATTTAATTCTCCAAAATTTAATCCCACCCCTCTCCCCAACACCCTAGCATTTACTTCTTTTACAACCCCATCTATAAATATATTAAACAACCATGGTGACATCACACATCCCTGTCTAAGACCTACTTTTACCGGGAAGTAATCTCCCTCTCTCCTACACACCCTAACCTGAGCCTCACTATCCTCATAAAAACTCTTTACAGCCTTCAGTAACTTACTACCTATTCCATACACTTGCAACATTTGCCACATTGCTCCCCTATCCACTCTATCATATGCCTTTTCTAAATCCATAAATGCAATAAAAACTTCTACCTTTATCTAAATACTGTTCACATATATGCTTCACTGTAAACACTTGATCTACACATCCCCTACCCATTCTAAAGCCTCCTTGCTCATCTGCAATCCTACTCTCTGTCTTACCTCTAATTCTTTCAATAATAACCCTGCCATACACTTTACCTGGTATACTCAGTAAACTTATTCCCCTATAATTTTTACACTCTCTTTTATCCCCCTTCCTTTTATATAAAGGAACTATACATGCTCGCTGCCAATCCCTAGGTACCTTCCCCTCTTTCATACATTTATTAAACAAAAATACCAACCACTCCAGCACTATATCCTCCCCTGCTTTTAACATTTCTGTCATGATTCCGTCAATTCCTGCTGCTTTACCCCCTTTCATTCTACGTAATGCCTCACGCACCTCCCCCACACTCACATCCTGCTCTTCTTCACTCCTAAACGATGTTGTACCTCCCTGGCCAGTACATGAAATTATCGCCTCCTCTTTTCATCAACATTTAAAAGTTCCTCAAAATATTCCCGCCATCTACCCAATACCTCCAGCTCCCCATCTACTAACTCCCCTACTCTGTTTTTAACTGACAAATCCATTCGTTCCCTAGGCTTTCTTACCTTGTTTATCTCACTCCAAAATTTTTCTTGTTTTCAGCAAAATTTCTTGACAGAGCCTCTCCGTTCTTTCATCCGCTCTTCTTTTGCACTCTCTCACCACTCTCTTCACCTTTCTTTTACTCTCCATATACTCTGCTCTTCTACTAACACTTCTGTTTTGTAAAAACCTCTCATAAGCTACTTTTTCTCTTTTATCACACCCTTTACTTCTTCATTCCACCACTCACTCCTCTTTCCTCCTGCACCCACCCTCCTATAACCACAAACTTCTGCCCCACATTCTAATACTGCATTTTTAAAACTATCCCAACTCTCTTCAACCCCCCACTACTCCTACTTGCACTAGCCCACCTTTCTGCCAATAGTTGCTTATATCTCACCCTAACTTCCTCCTCCCTTAGTTTATACACTTTTACCTCTCTCTTACTTGCTGTTGCCATTTTCTTTTGTCCCATCTACCTTTTACTCTAACTGTAGCTACAACCAAATAATGATCTGATATATCCGTTGCCCTCTATAAACATGTACATCCTGAAGCCTACTCATCAACCTTTTATCCACCAATACATAATCCAACAAACTACTTTCCTTACGTGCTATATCATACCTTGTATATTTATTTATCCTCTTTTTCATAAAATATGTATTACTTATTACCAAACCTCTTTCTACACATAGCTCAATTAATGGCTCCCCATTTACATTTACCCCTGGCACCCCAAATTTACCTACTACTCCATCCACAACATTTTTACCCACTTTAGCATTAAGATCCCCAACCACAATTACCTCTCACTTGGTTGAAAACTCCCCACACACTCACTCAACATTTCCCAAAATCTCTCTCTCCTCTACACTTCTCTCTTCTCCAGGTGCATAAACACTTACTATAACCCACTTTTCACATCCAACCTTTATTTTACTCCACATAATCCTTGAATTTATACATTTATATTCCTTCTTTACCTGCCATAACTGATTATTCAACATTATTGCCACTCCTTCTTTAGCTCTAACTCTATTTGAAACCCCTGATCTAATCCCATTTATTTCTCCCCACTGAAACTCTCCTACCCCCTTCAGCTTTGTCTCACTTAAAGCCAGGACATCCAGCTTCTTTTCATTCATAACATCTACAATCATCTCTTTCTTATCATTCGCACAACATCCACGCACATTCAAACATCCCACTTTGACGATTTTCTTCTTCTTCTTTTTAGTAAGCTATACAGGAAAAGGGGTTACTAGCCCATTGTTCCCGGCATTTTAGTTGACTTTTACAACACGCATGGCTTACGGAGGAAAGATTCTTATTCCACTTCCCCATGGATATGAAAGGGAAAAGCAATAAGAACAAGAAATATATATATATATATATATATATATATATATATATATATATATATATATATATATATATATATATATATATTCACCTATTTTTTGCAAAACCTAAGTGTTACAATTGTACCTTGGTGTTCACAGTAAGGAAAGTAACTCATTGGGTAAGAGTTAAGTTTGCTAACAGCAACAGTTAAGTTGTAGCTAGCAACTTAAGTGTCTTCCCATCATTAACAATCACTGTGACAGACTTAGCACTAGTCCCATCAAAAATATAGTCAATATACTCAGACACCGGAAAGAAATATTTTAACTGAATTCACGTTAAATTGGACGGGAATCAAATCCGGAAGTGATCTCGTGCGACCTCCCAAGGAGGGTTTCTAGACGCAGGTGAGAGACTTCTGATCCAAGGATATGAATCTGCTTCTCCCTTCCTTTGAATTGAGCGTGGATGTCTACCATTTCCCTAAGAATTTAATTACAGTCGTTCATGATTAATTTTCCGAGTATGTACGTACGTTTTGTCTGTGTGTGTGTGAGAGAGAGAGAGAGAGAGAGAGAGAGAGAGAGAGAGAGAGAGAGAGAGAGAGAGAGAGAGAGAGAGAGACAGACAGACAGACAGACAGACAGACAGACAGACAGACAGACAGACAGACAGACAGACAGAGATCGGAACACAGCATACCGTAAATACTGCATTTGTCTGATTCATCACTAATCCACTGATTAACAGAGAATAATTGGAATTGTTAAAAAAAACTGTTAGAGGGAACGTTAATTTCAGATACAAGTTCATCTAACTAAAAACATTTAATTTTCTATGGTGCTGAAGTATCCGACAGGACACCAAGAACTATTAAATTTATAATTCTAAAATTTTCCTGTTTAATTTAGTAGACAGGAAACCAGGGTATTGGTGGGGTTAGAACCCAAGGCAAACGAGTCGTAAAACTATACCCGTAAAATGCTTTGTTTACAGTCTTGTTATTGCGATTTACTGAGTCACTGAGTAGAAAGTACTTCTAGCAGGGAAATGAGCCGGGTTCTGAAAATTTAGTGAAAGTAAAAATTGAATACAGGGATTTATAATTTCAACCAGTCTCCTCTTCAAAGAAATGTTTCACTTAATAAGTCCTTTGAAGTAAGATCGAAATTGCTCCTCTTCTCGAGAGAGACGAAAAGACGTGAAGGTAAGAGGGTTGGTGCAGTATGTTTTTTTCTATAAACATTGAAGATTAGCCTATTCTTCTCACCTCAACATATCTAGATGTCCAAGAAACGGTGCCGGTCTATCCGCTTCCTACTCTAAAGTAAATATTTCTACAAAGTGAATTAAAATTTCAAAAACAAGAGAAAGAAGGAACCATCGACGTAAGAGAGTGGAGATCAAAGTCAGTAATAGTGTTGAGAAATTCACTCTCAGAACATCCTCATATTGCGCCCCCAGAATTGGGCCTCAATGTATATATATGTATATTTTCCATTTTCTATAATTTTATATTGCTGATATTCTCGATAATAGCTAAATCGTTAATATCTTGCTTTATATTATTATTAGACTATTATTTGACTTATTTGACTTAGCTATATTTATTAGGTAGGATGTAATATTTTATGTTGTGCTCGAGAGTGTGACGTAACTGCCTTGGAGTTGGCAAACTACTGTTATACTGCCGGCGTCTAGTTGCTGGGAGGAGTCAGTCGCTAAACACACCTGAGCTGGGTGGTTGTTCCTCTTCCCTCTCTCTCTCTCTGGCCTGCTGACCCTCGTCGAGTCAACACCTCACTCCTATTTCTACTTGTTTTTTCGACATTAGACTCTGTTGGGTAGAGTATGCATTTGTTGGTGAGGCGAATCATACTTCTCAAAACTCTGTTCACAGAGAATAGACTAGACAGTGATTTTCGACGTTGTTCTGGGTTGTGTGTCACATTGACACTCTGATAAAACTCAGGTCTCAAGCTATAGCTCTGGACCTAATTCGATAAGGCATCTGTGCACTGCCACAGTTTGGGATTGTTTATGCTGAACCTAGTTTCAGTTGAAAGGGAGTTTTGTGACTGTTTTGGAGGATCTACTGATGGTCCCCAGTTAGGGTCAAATTTGTTATCTCCTTATTCCTGACGCTGTGTTGCTGTTGCCTGTTATATTGCTGTTCTGCGAATTGGTCATTTTTCTGGACAATCAAGCTGTTCTGATTGTCAGTTTGTTAGAGGATATAGCTTAAGAGTTGTTCAGTCGTACACTGGTTGAGTCGAGTCATAGAGTTACCGGGAGCACACTCATACACACATTTATTCTTATTTGTATATATTATTGTAATTACTTACATTGTACCTGATGGTACTCCTGAGTCATTTATATATATGTGCACTCAGCACAGACTTATTGTATATGAGAGCAGTGTAGGAGCTACCCTCCTAATTAACCTCCTAATTGATATCTTAATATCTTTATATTTGATTTACTTTGCTACCCTAGATTTTCTCACTTTGTTAATAAACCTTTTAATTATCTGTTTGGTTAGTACCCTATCAGTTGCAATCCTCTTAAGCTATATAATATGTCGGATAACTGAACCAGGATACTGACTTTGTTGCAAAAGCCCAGTAACAGGCTGGATGCTAGAAGGGCTATCCTTTATAGTGTTCACTGGAGATGTCTATTGCTAATAGATATCGTGTCATTTTGTAACACTCAAAATATAAGTTGCTCAAGATACAAGAGGACTGAGGGTTCTGGCAGCTTATTTAACCTGGCTAGTATTGAGATGCTCAAAATCCAGTGGAACCTAAAGTGAAAAAGTAGCTTCGTAAAGTTAATGTATCAGGCTTCTTTGAATTGAAGAGCGTCTGCTGTAGAGGCTGGGAATGGCGTGAGAAAATGAGAAGAACTGCCTTCTTCTCCGCTTCACGACTGTCAATAAATAATAATAGTACACAAATAACCCATACATATGAGAAAGAAACTGATGACGTTTCGGTCTGACTGTGTCGGACCGAAACGTTGTCATAACTTTAAAATTTGTGCCGGTTATTTGTGTATTGTTCCAGACACTGTATTGTACCATTATATTCAATAATAATCATACTGATTGTTTGCCAAAGTTCCTGCAAACACTTTCCTCTGACTGAAAACTTTTCATTAAACATGGGAATCTTTTCCTTTTCCTGGAAATCTTTTTTTTTTACACCTGGAGACCTTTTTCTTCTGCTGGAAGGGGGGTTTTCTTTCCTCGGAAACCCTTTTTTTTTCTCTTGTAAGCCCTTCCTCCACCTGGAAACCCTTTCTTACCGCTAGAAACCCCTGCTCTTCCTTGGAACCTCCTCTTTCTGTAAATTCTTGCCTCCATCTGGAAACCGTTGGTCTTCTTTGGAAACCTTTAACCCCCTGGAAAACTTTTACCTTCCCTGGAAGCCCTTCCCTTTCCCATGGAATCCCTGCTGGTCCTCGTCAACTTTTGCCTCTCCCAAAACTTATTCAATAATAACCTTCCTATATAAATGCATCGTATTCTTCATATATTCTGAACGAGTGATATAAATAAGCTATAGTGGCCTGCAGTAGATGGTAGCTATAGTGGCATGGGGTAGACGGTAGGTATGGTGGCCTGCAGTAGATGGTAGCTATAGTGGCATGGGGTAGACGGTAGGCATGGTGGCCTGCAGTAGATGGTAGCTATGGTGGCCTGCAGGGCCATCATAGCTACCAACTAAATTGAGTAATACCTCCTTATGAGGTATTCCTCATAAGGAGGTATTCCTCAAGATATTCCTTACAGGATGTTATTCCTCGTGATATTCCTCACAGAGAGGTATTCCTCGTGATACTCCTCACAGAGAGGTATCCCTCACGATATTCTTCACAGAGAGGTATCCCACACGATATTCTTCACACGGAGGTATCCCTACACGATATTCTTCACACGGAGGTATCCCTCACGACATTCTTCACACGGAGGTATCCCTCACGATATTCTTCACAGAGAGGTATCCCTCACGATATTCTTCACAGAGAGGTATCCCTCACGATATTCTTCAAGTATCTAGATATTCTTCGAGGTATCCCTACGATATTCTTCACAGAGAGGTATCCCTCACGATATTCTTCACAGAGAGGTATCCCTCACGATATTCTTCACAGAGAGGTATCCCTCACGATATTCTTCACAGAGAGGTATCCCTCACGATATTCTTCACAGAGAGGTATCCCTCACGATATTCTTCACAGAGAGGTATCCCTCACGATATTCTTCACAGAGAGGTATCCCTCACGATATTCTTCACAGAGAGGTATCCCTCACGATATTCTTCACAGAGAGGTATCCCTCACGATATTCTTCACAGAGAGGTATCCCTCACGATATTCTTCACAGAGAGGTATCCCTCACGATATTCTTCAGAGAGGTATCCCTCACGATATTCTTCACAGAGAGGTATCCCTCACGATATTCTTCACAGAGAGGTATCCGATATTCTTTACAGAGTATCTCGATATTCTTCACAGAGAGGTATCCATTCTTCACGAAGTATCTCGATTCTTCACGAGAGGTATCCCTCACGATATTCTTACAGAGAGGTATCCCTCGATATTCTTCGATATCTCGTATTCTTCAGAGAGGTATCCTCACGATATTCTTCACAGAGAGGTATCCCATACACAGATATTTTCTTCAGAGAGGTATCCCTCACGATATTCTTCAGAGAGGTATCCCTCACGATATTCTTCAGAGAGGTATCCCTCACGATATTCTTCAGAGAGGTATCCCTCACGATATTCTTCAAGAGAGGTATCCCTCACGATATTCTTACAGAGAGGTATCCTCACGATATTCTTCACGAGAGGTATCCCACACGATATTCTTCACAGAGAGGTATCCCTCACGATATTCTTCAGAGAGGTATCCCTCACGATATTCTTCAGAGAGGTATCCCTCACGATATTCTTCAGAGAGGTATCCCTCACGATATTCTTCACAGAGAGGTATCCCTCACGATATTCTTCACAGAGAGGTATCCCTCACGATATTCTTCACAGAGAGGTATCCCTCACGATATTCTTCAAGTATCTACATATTCTTCACAGAGAGGTATCCCTCACGATATTCTTCACAGAGAGGTATCCCTCACGATATTCTTCCAGAGGTATCCTCACGATATTCTTCACAGATAGTGGTATCCCTCACTCGATATTCCTATTCGAGTATCTCACGATATCTTAGAGTTTCAGCAGGAGGTATCCCTCACGATATTCTTCAAGAGGTATCCTCACGATATTCTTCACAGAGAGGTATCCCTCACGATATTCTTACAGAGAGGTATCCTCACGATATTCTTCACAGAGAGGTATCCTCACGATATTCTTCACAGAGAGGTATCCTACGATATTCCTTCATGAGAGGTATCCTAGATATTCTCAAGAGAGGTATCCTACAGATATTCCTGACAAGGAGGGTATCCTCATGATATTCTTACAGAGAGTAGTTCCTGACATAGGTTTCTGACATGGAGGTTCCCTAGACATGGAGGTATTCCTCGACATGATGTTCCTGACAGGAGGTATTCCTACATGGATTTCCTGACATGGAGGTTTCCTCAGGATATTCCTGACAGGAGGTATTCCTGCATGGATATTCCTTGACGAGGAGGTATTCCTGCAGGATTTAGAGGTTTCCTGACAGGAGGTTTCCTGACAGGATATTCCTGACAGAGGTATTCCTCAGGAGTATTCCTACAGGAGGTATTCCTCAGAGTTATTCCTGACATGAGGTATTCCTGAATGGAGGTGTTCCTGACATGGAGGTTTCCTGACATGGAGGTGTTCCTGACATGGAGGTGTTCCTGACATGGAGGTGTTCCTGACATGGAGGTGTTCCTGACATGGAGGTGTTCCTGACATGGAGGTGTTCCTGACATGGAGGTGTTCCTGACATGGAGGTGTTCCTGACATGGAGGTGTTCCTGACATGGAGGTGTTCTGACATGGAGGTGTTCCTGACATGGAGGTGTTCCTGACATGGAGGTGTTCTGACATGGAGGTGTTCCTGACATGGAGGTGTTCCTGACATGGAGGTGTTCCTGACATGGAGGTGTTCCTGACATGGAGGTGTTCTGACATGGAGGTGTTCCTGACATGGAGGTGTTCCTGACATGGAGGTGTTCCTGACATGGAGGTGTTCCTGACATGGAGGTATTCCTGACATGGAGGTATTCCTGACATGGGAGGTATTCCTAGAGGGAGGTATTCCTGAGAGGGAGGTATTCCTGACACAGCGCCTGACGGATCAACTGGGGTGGAGGTCGAGGGAAGTTGAATGGAACAACAGAAGTAGAAAACAAAGGTAAACATGAGAAAGAAAAAATCAGAAACTTTTCTCTTACTGGGAAAGTTGCCACAGCAACAGCAGCTGCAGCAACAGAAGCTGCAGCAACAGCAGTTACAGGAACAGCAGCTGCAGCAACAGCAGCAACAGCAGCTGCAGCAACAGCAGCTGCAGCAACAGCAGCAGCAGCAACAGCAGCTGCGCACTGATGCTCGTAGCAAGAAAGACAGCAGCAACAACAACAGAAGCAGTAACAAAGAGAGCAGAAGCAGTGGCAGTAGAATCAACAAAGACAGTAGAAGCATCAAAAACAACAGAAGGAACAATGACAACAGAAGGAACAAAGACAACAGAAGGAACAAAGACAACAGAAGGAACAATGACAACAGAAGGAATAAAGACAACAGAAGCAACAAAGACAACAAAAGCAACAAAGACAACAGAAGCAACAAAGACAACAGAAGCAACAAGGACAACAGAAGCAACAAGGACAACAGAAGCAACAAGGACAACAGAAGCAACAAGGACAACAGAAGCAACAAGAACAACAGAAGCAACAAGGACAACAGAAACATCAAGGACAACAGAAGCAACAAAGAGAACAGAAGCAAAAAAAATAACAGAAGCAACAAAGACAACAGAAGCAACAAAGACAATAGCAGCAACAAAGACAGCAGAAGCAGAGGCAGCAGAAGCAACAAAGACAACAAAAGCAAGAAAGACAGCAACAATTCAGAATCATCAAAGAAAGCAAGAAAGACAGCAACAATTCAGAATCATCAAAGAAAGCAAGAAAGACAGCAACAATTCAGAATCATCAAAGAAAGCAACAGTAAAACAACGGCGTAAAACAAAAATGAGAGCAACGACAAAGAAAACAGTGAGGCTTACAGGAACAACGACAACAGCTAAGTTAGCAACACAAGAATGACAGCTAAGACAGCAACACAACGACAACAGCTAAGACAGCAACACAACGACAACAAAGACTGCAACACAACAACAGCTAAAATAGCAACACAACAACAGCTAAGACAGCAACACAGCAGCTAAAATAGCAACACAACATCTAATATAGCAATACAACAGCTAAGATATCAACACAACAACGACAGCTAAGATAGAAACACAAAAACAACCGCTCTTCAACTGTGTTAAATAAGCAGTTACTCTCTAACTGCTTCTTTAATACAGTTAAGGTACGAACTGTTGTCTTCTTCGAGGGGCCAAGCCGAGGTTTGGTAGACGGTAACTCGACACCGCCACCAGCCTTGAAACGCTGCACCCAGTTCCTCACTGAACGCTCACACACACACCAACATTCTCCACTATTTCTTTCGTCTGGTGTCCAGCTTTGTGAAGCCCTATGATTTGAGCTATAGTTTCAGGTGTTAAAGACTTCCTTTTACCCATAATCAAAGATGTATAGCCCCAAAACCAAAGGGAACACAGGACAAAAGATGGGGCGGATGAGAGACAATAGTGCAACACTTCTCACCATGGCAGCCACGAGAGCAATGAGAAGTCACTGTGGAGTGTGGCGGCAGGCTGTGATGCCATGCAAACGGCTGCTACCCAGCGGAATGAAAGACGATGAAAAAAAGACCCCTGTATGATAAGCTTTTTATTTTCGACACGGCATTATGCCGGGGCGCTCACCCGGCATAATGCCGTGACGAACACTGTGTGTGTGTGTGTGTGTGTGTGTGTGTGTGTGTGTGTGTGTGTGTGTGTATATATATATATATATATATATATATATATATGGGCCGATTAGGTAAAACTTGCGATTTTGGCTTAAATAGCAACGCTCTTCTTGCCATATAAGACTAGCGAAAATTTGTGTATGCAATAATTTCGCAAAAATCATTCTGAACCTAACGAAAAAAATATATTTCATTGTGTTTGTTTATTATTAAATTAATGTTAACGTATCTAAAATATATTTAGTTGGGTTAGGCTAAATTAAACTGCGCTTGTTGTAATAAGGTTAGGTAGGTTTTCAAAGTTTCTCTTGGTACAAAATTATAAATTTTTACATTAACATAAATGAAAAAAATATATCTTTAAACGTATAAGAGAAAATTTTAGAAAGGACTTAATTTTAAATGAGTTCTTGCTAATTGACCAGTTTTACCTAATCGGCACGACACACACACACATTATATATATATATATATATATATATATATATATATATATAGTATATAATTTTACCATTATTACTAATGAGGTTAAATACAAGAAAGAGGAAGGTTGGTCCATTTTCTTTAACCAAGGAAAATGGACCAACCGACACAGATGTTGTCGGACTAATCTGAGGAAATATTATGTAAGTGTAACTGGGGATAAGCCAATAAAGCTCCAACAGTGTGACTTATTTCCACTATGTTTATGCGGAGTACTAAGCCTGGTGCTTGGGCATTGTCCGATTAACGCTGTGGACCACTTGCTTTTCCATTGATGTTGTGTTACATTGATGCTTTGCTACAGTAACAGCTCAATCATCAGTTGTTTTGTTGACGACCTTTTCTACTGATTTTGTTACATTGACTATTTTCTGTTCATGGCCTTTTTCCATTGACACTGTTTCGTTGGTAGTCAATCTCAGTGAGGCTGTGTACCGTCGCCGGTCTTCTCCGGTGATCACCATGCCCAGCCCTTCTAGGGCAGGGTAGGTGCCAAGGCTGGAGCTTGCTACCATCTGCAGCTCGCACGCCTGCCCTTCCTGTCAGCCTCCTTGGGGCGGGGAAGGTGGCAGGCCAGAGTGGCCTAGCATCTATCTACCTGCCTCGTGCTGGTGGGGAATGTGGCTAGGCCTGGGACCAGTTGGTCCCGCCGCTGAGGGGTACCCCCTCCCATGAGGGGGGTCGCCATCTGGTAAAGACCCGGGCCGGGAGAATTCCCGGTGAATCAACACCTCACCTCTCCGGTGATAATGAGCTCTGGAATGTTTTAACCATTAACGTTGTGTTCTACTGAGGCTGCCTTATCCTCTATTCCGTCTACACCTTCGTTAACGCCATGTCCCGCTAACACTTTCGTTTACAGTTTTTATTTTCCAATGTTTTCCTTCTCATTGTCTTCACCACCATGATCTAAGTACGTAACCAGTTCTCCATGGCACCGGTGGACTCCAAGATCAACGTAACGAACAGTTCTCCACCGCACCAGTGACCTCAGGGACCTACATAACCAACAGTCCTCCACAGCACCAGTGACCTCAGGGACCTACATAACCAACAGTCCTCCACAGCACCAGTGGCCTCAAGGACATACGTATGTTACGAACCTGGGCCTTTCTAGGGCCTGTTCCGCCCAGGCCAGTAACAATGTAACAAGACTTTACCATCAAGTTACAAAAGAAATGAAAAGGGATCAAGAGGAACGAAATAATCACAATAACTCTTTCTGGTTTTTATTAACTTAATAATCCGTAGAAAGCTTTATATAAAATATTTAAAATGATATCATGAAACAACATTTACAGACAAGTTTATCTTAAGTTCACTTATTAAAGAAGGGTGCAACATTCGATCTTCTTTCTCATCTATTACACTAAATGGCTCTAAAATTGCAAGACGTTCTATTCACTTAACATATTACTTGACTCTTCACACTGAGTCGAAAAGCATAACACTTATTTGTTAATCCATTATCACCGTAATGTATCTAGAACGTAGACTATTCACACTCTTAATTAATAACCACTTTCAGAGCAATAAATGGAATAGAAATGTTTACGCACTTAAAGAAGTTTTCCAATGAATCTGTTTCCAAGGATATACACACGGTCGTCTTTTAAGACTGTCGCTCAAACTCATTTCTACTAAATCTAGAGGAAAACTCTAGCGTCTGCAATACAGCAAACACACACTCTTACTACGTGCACCACTAGAGACATATTCCAAAGTCTCCACAGTTGCAACACACTCACTCTTGCTATGAGCGCCATTAGAGACATATTCCAAAGTCTCCACAACTGCACATCACTCACTCTTGCTATGAGCGCCATTAGAGACATATTCCAAAGTCTCACTTACGACAGCGCACTCCCTTGCTTTGAGCGGCAACAGAGACGAACCTCAGCGTCTCACTTACTACAGCGCACTCACTTGCTTTGAGCCGCGACTTAGACAAACACCACTCAAGGTGCTGGAGGCTCACACAGGAACCTCACAAAGGTCAGAAGAATAAATGCAAGGTGCTTCTCAGGAAAAGTGAGAGGACAGTTCTCACCATGAAAGTCTCACTGAGGACTGAATGTTCACTGACGGATCATTGACTGATCACTGACTGTTGACTCGATGATGACTGAATGACATCTGACTGATGACCGACAGATCACTGCTTGCTGTCTCGATTACAGAATACTCTCTCGGTCCCTCTGTCTGACTCGCTGAATAGATACTGACTGCTGTGTAGCAGGTGGCCCCCCTCATTGGGTACGATGACGTGGTAAGGCGGGAATTCCTGACCTGTTAACGAGCGGATGGATAGTTAACTATATGTCACATAAAACCCTACCTAGATGTACAGGAGACATACCACTTGCCAATATAACGCTTATTTTCATAATAATGATAAAGAGACATTTTCTACTGCCGTATGCTCAAGTATATAATGATGGGTAAGGGTGAGTCCCGTAACAACGTAACCAACAGTTCTCCACAGCACCAGTGACCTCAGGGACCTACATGACCAACAGTCCTCCACAGCACCAGTGGCCTCAGGGACCTACATAACCAACAGTCCTCCACAGCACCAGTGGCCTCAAGGACCTACGTAACCAGCAGTTCTCCACAGCACCAGCGGCCTCATCATACACTTATCCTCCCAACTTTACCGCCGGTAATTAGCAGTATATAACGTGCTACAATAATTTCCCAAACACAAACTGCTCTGGCCCTGTAATTACCAAGTTGCTCCGCGCCCTGATCACCGCCTGGGAAAATATTTTTCTTTAGACCTCCTCCATGCATGGCAAGGTGTGCAAAGTTTCCTGTTAGCGATTAAAATTAAAAAAATATATTGTGGCGTTCAAGACAGTTTATTGAGAAGCGATTGCAGTAGCAACAGATAATTCCTATAACTAAGTGGAACAGTCACGGCATAATCGTCGCTCTTCCTTTTCGTCGCTCTGTGAACCATACGGGTTTACCCTGCATATCAACAACAGATGAATGTAAATTGTGTTCATTTTAATACCGAGCAATAACATTATTATTGTAATAAAAACTAAGCGCTAAACACCAGGGTCATACAGCGCTGCAGTGAAGAATTAGTTATGGCGGTAAGGAGTGCTACAGAAAGTATAATGAAAGGTGTAATAAATCTGTTGCTGTCAAAAAGTCAAAGAAGGCGTCTGTGTCAAGGCGTCAGCGAGGAGGGAAGATACAGTAGGCGTGTGAGAGCGGTGACGACGTCGAAGGTAAATTCTGATTGCTCGCAGATAGACTGGACAGTCCAACAGAATATGGCTAACTGAAACTGGAACCTGACAGTTCACAGAGAGTGTAACTGAGTGAGACGTGTGTACCCGATGCGAAGACGGGAAACCATAGTCTCACAACAACGATATCGATGATAAGAAAACCAGGATCCTAAAGTCGTATTGATAGAGTGCAATTTGTTATGAATCAGTTCAGACCAACGTTGTCACCAACGGATGCAAAGGTGGCTAGGAATGACAGCAAAATAATCAGGGAATGGAATACCTCTGTATGAAACTGAAAGGTCAAGTACCGCTGACTGCGCAGCAGAGTCCACTTGCTCGTTGCCATGAACATCAACATGACCAGGGACCCGCTGACCGCGCAGCAGAGTCCACTTGCTCGTTGCCATGAACATCAACATGACCAGGGACGCAGCAGAAAACGATTTCCTTGTTTTTGCTAAAAATGCAGCGCAACCAAAGTTGTATACGAAGAACTAGGGATGAGGCGAATTAATTTTTTTGATATCTTGCAAAGCACTAAAAGAGTACGAGATTACCACAGATGTTGAGGTAGGTCTGGACGCAACACTGATAATCGCTATGAGAAACGCACACAGTTCATCCGTGATAATGCTAGCTGAGTGTAATAAGTGGCCTTGTACAACACTGTCCGGGACACTGCTGCAAACCCGACACAGAGGATTTAGAACCATCAGCGTAAACTGCAACGGCCCGAGAATGAGACCGGAATTGGTTAAGAAAAAGGGATACGAACTGTCGGAACCTCCCGAGAGGGAAGAGAAAAGTTAGATGCTAGATGTACATATAAAAATGGTAACTGAAGAGAAGTCAAGAGACAATGAAGACAGAGAAAAGGGACGGAGTAAACAGGAGCAGCAAAAAAAAAAAAAAAAAGAACAGTAATGGATCTCTACTAACGTCGGTTACTATCCTGTATGTGAAGGATCGTGAAGGTGATGAGAGCGGACAAAATACCGGAGGTAATGGTCATAAGAACATAAGAAAGAAAGAACACTGCAGCAGGCCTACTGGCCCATGCGAGGCAGGTCCAATTCTCCCACCGTCTTAAGCCAATTCCTTAACCTAGTCAGGTCAGTCACATTCACTTAAGGGAGGAGCACGACATCTGACCTAGTAGCACAAGCTAGTTAGGTCCAACTTACACCTATCCACACCCACTCATGTATTTATCCAACCTATTTTTAAAACTACACAACGTCTTAGCTTCTATGACGGTACTCGGGAGTTTGTTCCACTCATCCACAACTCTATTACCAAACCAGTGCTTTCCTTTATCTCTCCTGAATCCAAATTTTTCCAGCTTAAAGCCATTGCTGAAAGTCTTGTCTATGCTAGATATTTTTAGCTATTTACATCCCCTTTATTAATTCCTGTTTTCCATTTATACACCTCAATCATATCCCCCCTAATTTTACGCCTTTCTAGAGAGTGCAGATTCAGGGCCCTCAGTCTATCCTCATAGGGAAGATTTCTGATACATGGGATCAACTTTGTCATCCTCCTTTGTACGTTTTCCAGAGCATTTATATCCATTCTGTAATACGGTGACCAGAACTGTGCAGCATAATCTAAATGAGACGATCGTTCAAGAATGGGACATTCGCCTCTGCATATAGATTCTCGACATGAGAGGAGCGAAAAGCATCTAGACATAAAATTAAACCCATGATGATGGATGGGTTCAAGTTTAGAAAGAGTTGCGGGAGAGACCGCAGAATACATCTGGTCGCCATAGTCTAGTTTCGATAAAATTATGGCAGATTGCATTAGGAGATTGCGACGATCCGCCCCCCACGAAAGATGAGCGAGGGTTTTAAGGAGGTTCAGCCGGCTATAGCAAGTTGCTTTCAGGGGAGGTAATGTAAGGTTTCCAGGACAGCCGACGATCAAACAGAAAGCCGAGAAATCTGACCATTTCACATTTAGGAATATGAGAGCCATATAGATATAATAAAGTATCAGAAACAACAGAACGTCTGGTGAAAGTAATCTAGTGCGTTTTAGCACCTGAAAATTTAAACCCATGCGTAGTGGCCCAATGGGAAATACGGATGACAACATTCTGGAGAAAGGCTGCTATCAGGCGACAGTTAGCGCCTGCACAAGCTACAGCAAAGTCATCAACATAAAGTGATGATCAAATATTAGATGGTAGAACAGAGGCTAATTCATTTATAGGAAGTAGAAAAAGGGTGGTGCTAAGAACACATCCCTGAGGGACACCTTGAGCTTGGAGAAACTCCAGGGAAAGCAAATTATTAACCCGAACACGGAAATGTCTCTCAGATTAGAAGTGTTTAAGGAAAAGTGGTAGATTGCATCGGAGGCCTAAGGAATGAGCCTTTTCAAGATCAAAATAGACTGCAATAACTGTGTGGTTACTAGCAAAGGCATTACGAACATAGGTATCTAAGAGAAGTAAGTGGTCAATGGTGGAGAGGCCCTTACGGAAGCCAAATTGACTAGTGGAGAGGCTATTGTATGTCTTTAAATACCACACCAAACGTCAGTTCACTAGACGTTCCATCAACCTGCAAACTGAACTGGTAAGAACAATGGCCCGAAGTACCTGGTTTACGAAAAAGCAGAGCAACGGCAGTTTTCCACAACGGCAGTTTTACCGATAGGTCTACGACGGCTGACGGATGTAAATGCTGAAGCATACAAATATGAATGCCATCAGGCCAAGTTGCCGACGATCGGCAAGAGGAATGTGTTGACTAATTCTAGAAGCGCAAAAGTCACATTGTAAGACTCCTTCATGCTAGAAGAAAAGTCTAAAGGCAGTAACTCCCTGGCAGACTTGGAGGAAAGAAACGAGGGGCATAGATGGAGCCCCTGAGAAATACGGGCAAGATGATTTCCAATTTCTGGGCAACTTAAAGAGGGATTTATATGCTGACACTGGCAACCCTAAGAACCGGAGCCTGGTCTGAGGATTATTTGCCATTCAATTTCCGTACTTTTTTTCCAAACTGCACTCATAGAAGAAGTCGAAGTGACTGTAAAAACATAATCCCGCCAGTAAGTGCGTTTATCTTATCGGATAACTCGTTGGGCAACCGCTTCCCCTGTTTAAAATCAAGGAGTCGCTCTGTGGTCCTATTATAGCGATATCGGCCCCATGAAAAACGTTTCAAACGTACTGCACTAGCACAAGCAGGAGATCACCAAGGTTTGAAGGACCGTATTCGAGGTTGCGGTTAAAACCGAGGACAAAAATAATTGTAATAGCTCAGCTTTGACGAGAGTAAATTGGTCAATTTACTCTCGACAAACTAAAAACAGTTTGACAAGAGCAAATTGCCCACTTCGCCAGTTCAAACTGCCCACGTGGACTACGAGGAGGTCGATAATACGTATGAGAAGTAAGAAAGATAGGAAAATGATCGCCGTTATGTACATCAGGGAACACTGACCAGATAAAGTCGAGTGCAATTGAGGAGCAAATTGAGAGATACTGTATATGCAAGAAAGAGTTCGAGTGCGAGGGTCGGAATGAGTTTGAGTACCCGTATTTAAAACATGGATGGGAAGAGAAGCAAGAAGAGCCTCTGATCACGATAGTGAGACCCTTCCCAGAGGAAAGGATGAGCATTAAAATCTAAAAATAAGATAAAGAGCAGATGCAGTGTAACGCAGCGAAGTATGGACAAGGACCCGAGAATGTGGTATACCGTGGCGCACGGGAAGAGCACTTTCATTTAAAGCGCCATCGGGAAAAAGAGCCGATGAATGTAATAAAATATAGCCCGAGATGGGACGAAAAAAAGAGGAAGGCAATTTTGGTTCTTGCGAGCAGAGACAAATAGGGAAAAACTGGGAGAGCAACACCTGAAGCTCACCCCAATTACCCTTGAAGCCTCAAATATTCCACTGTAAATAAGCATGATCGGCTAAGAGAGCCTATCAGTAATATTTTGTAGGTGTCTAGGGACCAGGAAGGTCAGTAAAGTCAACAAGCAGAGGCA
The DNA here is from genome assembly GCA_009830355.1 of Cherax destructor. Taxonomy (NCBI): domain Eukaryota; kingdom Metazoa; phylum Arthropoda; class Malacostraca; order Decapoda; family Parastacidae; genus Cherax; species Cherax destructor. Next base: position 366,635 of record WNWK01000702.1, read on the forward strand.
GTGGGAAACTAGTAAGGAGTGAAGTATTGGGATGACGTGTGCGTCTAGCGACCCTGGAATAAGAGAGCCGTGGGAGTCTTCCTTGGAGGTGGAGATGGGAAACTGCCAGGGCATAAGAGAAGCCCTCTTTCTCTTTAAGACAACGGATCTCCCTTTCTCTTAAGTAATCGGTGAACGGCGAGAATAGGCTGAGTGCGCCTCTTTGCAGTTAAGGCAAGAGGGAGGGTGGATGCAGCATATACGACTATGATCAGCAGCACCATAGACAAGCTATTCTGCTTCTAACCTGTAATATTTCGCAGGGTGGCCGAAGCGCCAGCATTTTCGACATTGTTGATGGGTAGGGATCACCTCCTGCACCTGTAGGTGTTGTCCCGCTACGTAAACAGACAGTGGCAGTTCACGGCTGTCAAAAGTTAGCCTTGCTATATTGCTTCCTTCCCGCGAGTGGAGGCGTTATGTGTCAACTTTAATGATCTGGAGATTCTGGACCTCGAGTTGCTCCAGCAATCCACCAGCAGTCCAGAATAGGAACCTCACGTTCACCGAGCCAACTTGGCGGACAAGAGAGAGGGTGGCCGGAAACCCACCACGAGGCATACCTCCATTGACAACCACCTCCTGGAACCGACAAGCAGCCTCCTGAGATACACCCGTCACCTGAAGGACACTGAGCCATCTCCTGGAAATACGGAGTGAAAACGGGACATCCCAAGATGATCTAAATTCCACTGCAAAGACCACCACCAAGGACCTCAATGGAATGGGATGGGATGGATATCGACACACTTTCCACAACCAAGGAGCTAGAATTTCAGTGGGGAGACCCCAAATGCCAAAATCAGAAAAGGAAGGAGATCGGAAGGATGGGGAAAGGGGAGGGAAAGGAGGGATGGGAAGGATGGGCTATGGATTGGGGGGTAATTAGGTTCGGTCGGAGGAAGACTGAAGGGTCCAATTCCTCAGACCAACAGCCTCTTCACTAAGGAGCCCCTCCCCCCTCATAAAGAGAAATAATAATAATGAGAATAATAAATAATTTATTAGTATATGTATTTTTATTTTAATAATAATGATAATAATCTATAATTCCTTAGGTTTAATAATCCAAGGAACAATAATTTCATTCATAATCCCACTAAACAATATTTTATAATTATTCTAAACAACATTCACACTTAGCAAATATGCTGATATACTTATTTACATATACAGAAAAAAACAAAGTTTGCTGAATATATTAAAAGGTACACAGGTTCTATATGCAAGATATACCTTTAAAAAAAAAAGTTTGATAATGTTGGATGTACTGATTGTGAATACGAAATATATGCTAAATATATATTCTCTTTACAGGCTGCGTATGTTTTAAATACGAATGGAATATACTCAAAATATATAGAGAAAATGATTTAAGGTTGGACTATTAAAATGTAAGTCACTTTGAACGTGCACCTTGCAGTATTATGCATGACTCGGTAGTGCCACTGGAGTGCACCTTGCAGTATTATGCATGACTCGGTAGTGCCACTGGAGTGCACCTTGCAGTATTATGCATGACTTGGTAGTGCCACTGGAGTGCATCATATTTAGTTTAATATCTGGCGGGGCAGTGCAGCCGTTGAACCTCTCGTTTTTATGCTAAAAACTTCCAACCCTGCGTCAGGTGTTTATGAAATTCCACGCAGTGACTGCAACCAATCACATACAGGGCATGAGAACAGAAATTTAATTACTGTAGTACGTGCATAAGAGAGTTGCTCAGTGTTCCAGTGTATCAACACCCATAACTATAGTATTAACTGGTAAGTTTTCACTATTTACGGTTAGCTGAAATATGTTGATTGTTACCCTTGCTAAAAACTGGTGATAGTTTACGAGTTTTTGGAATATTTCCTGCTTACCACTAAAATTAAAATATTCTGAATAAAAACACATTATTTTGGTGTCAAAATACAAAATATTTCAGATTTTATTATACACTTCAGAATGTAACTTTTTTAAATATTGCTGAATACCTAACATCGGTAAGCCAGGGGATGCTTAAGCATGTTATATAGCGTGGGTAAGCCAGCAGTTGTATAACGAGGGTAAGCCAGCAGTTGTATAGCTAAGCACCAGAACACAAACAGTGAAGATATTACTCTTGTAATATTTTTTTACGCTGGTATTTTATCATACTTGCGCTTCTGCCTATTCTAAATATTTTTCTTCATACAAACACACATAAATACATACATACAATACATGACAGAAGTACAGTAAACCCACATACATGACAGAAGCACAGTAAACCCACGTACATGACAGAAGCACAGTAAACCCACGTACATGACAGAAGTACAATAAACCCACATACATGACAGAAGTACAGTAGACCCACATACATGACAGAAGTACAGTAAACCCACATACATGACAGAAGTACAGTAAACCCACATACATGACAGAAGTACAGTAAACCCACATACATGACACAAGTACAGTAACCATACATGACACAGTACAGTAACCACATACATGACACAAGTACAGTAAACCCACATACATGACAGAAGTACAGTAAACCCACATACATGACACAAGTACAGTAAACCCACATACATGACACAAGTACAGTAAACCCACATACATGACACAAGTACAGTAAACTCACATACATGACACAAGTACAGTAGACCCACGTATAGACAAAGGAGAACAAAAACATCTGTATATTTCGATCTCTGACAGATCCTCATCAGCAGAATGAACAGGGTGAAGAAATTAAATGTTTTATAGTGAAGACTGAGTAGAGGGACAGCTTGATAACCATCTTTGCTGCCAGTGTAGTGGCCTGGGTTGTCTGTGACATCTCACTCTAGGCCAAGAGTTTTGCCAATAGGTAAGTAATACATTTCTGATTAAATCACGTTGATGTATAACTCTTAATTATGAATATGGTGATTATGTCCGTTTTGAGTTGAACTTTTGAGATCTTGAGTATGGGTAATATGTAGCTATTCCTACTATTGTTTTCTTCTTTAAAGGGGCGTCCGCTTATTTGGCCTTCCTCTCCACTTGTTAATAAACATCAAATTTCCATCTTAGTCAGGCTCTAGTTTCAGGTTATTGGACGAGAATCAATTGTCTGAGCTGACAAGATCGGCAAGTGTTAAAGTAATGCTGATTTGTAGGCAAATATTTGTTTTCAATTACAATTATTACATCGATTTCTAGGTACTGACTTCCTCGGCTAGTCTGTTGTTCACCAGACCGTCAGCTAGACCTCGATTTTCTCCCTCAAGTACGATTTCACTGAAGAGTGCAGGCGGCAGTTAGGTACCTAGAGTATAGCTGGAGGGTGTTTCGGGGGACAACGCCCGCGCGGCCCAGTCCATGACAAAGCCTGGCAAATAAATATTTTTAATACTCTGATGGTGCTCTGAGAGACACCCACGACTGACGGCATCATAGCCAAGTAGGGTCCTGTACATTAGTCGTTTCAGGAACCGTTCATGTTTTTTTGGTCATTTGAACCACTGAAAAACTGCTTGCAGTATTAGCTATATATCAAGCTGTGTAGTCTGTGCCTGAGTAGTAGCTGTGCCAGGAGGCAGATGCCAATACATATGCAAGTAGAATCATGGGAAACAAGAGGTTTTTAAAGCAAATAACACTACTGTATAATGAGACACTTTTGCAACATTTGAGAATCTTTATTTTGTGAAAGCGTTTCGCTAGCCAGTGGCTTCTTTATTTCAATATAGAAAAGAACAATGGAAGATAAGTTATATATACGTACATATAAATAAAGCCCTTGAAAAATAATCATGAGATTTGCAATACTTTCGGAAAGAAGGAAATTTATTGAAAAAAAACCAGTGAAGTAGGGAAATTCTGCCTAGTAAACTTGTCTGAATTCTGCGCCAGAATAACAGAAATCAGTCAAGAGAAGCAAGGATGGGTTGACTGCATTTTATGCACTGCAGGAAGACATTTTATATGGTTCCATGCCAGAAATTGACCCACAAACTTAAAAATGTTGGAAGACGTGTGAAAAGATTACTCAAATTGCTCAGTGAGTACCTAACATACAGACGACAGAGTGGCGGAAGGAAATATATATCACAGTGAGTGAAAGTAATCAGTGGGGTCCCCCAAGGATCAGAACTGGAATAATTTCCTTTTTAGTTCACATAACTGATCTGCAATAAAGGACAAATTCCTACATTTCGTGTTTACTTATGACGTGAAAATAATGAGGTAAATAAGAACAGTAAATAAGAGCACTAGAGGACACAGACAAACAATAGGAAGGCCTGGACAGACTACAGGAGAGTCAGGCAATTGGTTACATGAGTTTAGTCCAGGCAACTTATAGAAAAAGCAAATCAGAGAGGGTGAGGAACTAAAGTGCCTCTTCACAGCTGGTGAGGCACTAAACTTGATGCTCATAATTGGTGGGGCACTGAAATTGCTCTCACAGTAATTAGTGTCGCTAAAACTACGTCTAACTGCTGGTGATGTACTGAATTTCTCTCACACCTCGTATGATGCTGAAACTCTCACACCTAGTGTGATGCTGAAACTCTCACACCTAGTGTGATGCTGAAACTCTCACACCTCGTGTGATGCTGAAACTCTCACACCTCGTGTGATGCTGAAACTCTCACACCTCGTGTGATGCTGAAACTCTCACACCTCGTGTGATGCTGAAACTCTCACACCTCGTGTGATGCTGAAACTCTCCCACCTCGTGTGATGCTGAAACTCTCACACCTCGTGTGATGCTGAAACTCTCACACCTCGTGTGATGCTGAAACTCTCACACCTAGTGTAATACCAAAACTCTCACACCTAGTGTAATACCAAAACTCTCACACCTAGTGTAATACCAAAACTCTCACACCTAGTGTAATACCAAAACTCTCACACCTAGTGTAATACCAAAACTCTCACACCTAGTGTAATATCAAAACTCTCACACCTATCTCTGAAATACGTAGGGAGACACTAGTCAGAGAAATAGCAAACATCGAATTAAAACTAAAGGAATCTTATAGGAATCAAGAGACACGGGAAGAACTAAGAGCCATAAATGAAATTGAAAGAAACCCTAAGTATTTCTTTTCCTATGCAAAATCAAAGTCGAGAACAACAACCAGTATTGGGCCCCTACTTAAACCGGATGGGTCCTACACAGATGACAGCAAGGAAATGAGTGAGTTACTTAAATCCCAGTATGACTCAGTCTTTAGCGAGCCACTAACCAGACTGAAAATCGAAAACCTAAATGATTTTTTCATGAGAGTGCCACAGAACTTGACAGACGCATGCCTTTCTGACATCATCACTACGCCAAATGACTTTGAAAAGGCAATAAATGACATGCCCATGCACTCCGCTCCAGGCCCAGACTCATGGAACTCCGTGTTCATCAAGAACTGCAAGAAGCCCCTATCACATGCTTTTAACATCCTATGGAGAGGAGCATGGACACTGGGATCGTCCCGCAGCTACTAAAAACAACAGACATAGCCCCGCTCCACAAAGATGGCAGTAAAGCAATAGCAAAGAACTACAGACCAATTGCGCTAACGTCCCATATCATAAAAATCTTTGAAAGGGTTCTAAGAAGCAAGATCGCCACCCATCTTGATACCCATCAATTGCACAACCCAGGACAGCATGGGTTTAGAGCAGGCCGCTCCTGTCTGTCCCAACTACTGGACCACTACGACAAGGTCCTGGATGCTCTAGAAGATAAACAGAATGCAGATGTTATATACACAGATTTTGCAAAAGCCTTTGACAAGTGTGACCATGGTGTAATAACACACAAAATGCGTGATAAAGGAATAACAGGAAAAGTTGGTAGATGGATTTATAATTTCCTAACACGTAGAACACAAAGAGTAGTAGTCAACAGAGTAAAGTCTGAGGAGCTACTGTGAAAAGCTCTGTTCCACAAGGCACAGTACTTGCTCCCATCCTATTCCTCATCCTCATATCAGACATTGACAGGGATATAAGCCACAGTGCTGTGTCTTCCTTTGCAGATGACACCCGAATCTGTATGACAGTGTCCACCGTTGAAGACACTGCAAGACTCCAAGCAGACATAAACCAAATCTTTAAATGGGCTGCAGAAAACAATATGAAGTTCAATGATGAGAAATTTCAATTACTCAGATACGGAAAACGTGAAGAAATTAAAATCTCATCGGAGTACAAAACTAATTCCAACCACACAATAGAGCGAAAAACTAATGTCAAAGACCTGGGAGTGATCATGTCAGAGGATCTCACCTTCAAGGACCATAACAATGTAGCAATTGCATCTGCTCGAAAAATGACAGGATGGATAATGAGAACCTTCAAAACCAGGGATGCCAAGCCCATGTTGACACTTTACAGATCGCTTGTTCTATCTAGGCTGGAATATTGCTGCACACTAACTGCACCTTTCAAGGCGGGTGAAATTGCTGACCTTGAAAATGTGCAGAGAACCTTCACCGCACGCATAAGTGCGATAAACCACCTCAACTACTGGGAACGCTTGAAGTTCCTAAACCTGTACTCTCTAGAACGCAGGCGGGAGAGATACATTATTATATACACATGGAAAATTCTCGAGGGCTTAGTACCAAACTTGCACACAAAAATCACTCCGTACGAAAGCAAAAGACTCGGCAGGCGATATAACATTCCCCCAATGAAGAGCAGGGGTGCCACTAGCACGTTGAGGGACAACACAATAAGTGTGAGGGGCCCAAGATTGTTCAACTGCCTCCCAGCATACATCAGGGGGATTACCAACAGCCCCTGGCTGTCTTCAAGCAGGCACTGGACAGGCACCTCAAGTCGGTACCTGATCAGCCGGGCTGTGGTTCGTACGTTGGACTGCGTGCGGCCAGCAGTAACAGCCTGGTTGATCAGGCTCTGGTCCAACAAGAGGCCTGGTCACAGACCGGGCCGCGGGGCGTTGACCAACTCTGGTAGATTCTCTCACCTAGTGTATGCAAACTCACACTAGTGTAATACCAAAAATCTCACACCTAGTGTAATACCAAAACTCTCACACCTAGTGTAATACCAAAACTCTAAAACCCCTAGTGTAATACCAAAACTCTCACACCTAGTGTAATACCAAAACTCTCACACCTAGTGTAATACCAAAACTCTCACACCTAGTGTAATACCAAAACTCTCACACCTAGTGTAATACCAAAACTCTCACACCTAGTGTAATACCAAAACTCTCACACCTAGTGTAATACCAAAACTCTCACACCTAGTGTAATACCAAAACTCTCACACCTAGTGTAATACCAAAACTCTCACACCTAGTGTAATACCAAAACTCTCACACCTAGTGTAATACCAAAACTCTCACACCTAGTGTAATACCAAAACTCTCACACCTAGTGTAATACCAAAACTCACACCTAGTGTAATACCAAAACTCTCACACCTAGTGTAATACCAAAACTCTCACACCTAGTGTAATACCAAAACTCTCACCTAGTGTAATCCAAAACTCTCACACCTAGTGTAATACCAAAACTCTCACACCTAGTGTAATACCAAAACTCTCACACCTAGTGTAATACCAAAACTCTCACACCTAGTGTAATATCAAAACTCTCACACCTCGTGTAATACCAAAACTCTCAGGAAGAGTATCACGATGGTGATAAACTAGACATAATGAATGCAAATTGCTTTACTTCAATAAAAAGTTCCCTGATCATTTGAGCAAATACCAGGGTCGCTTGCGCCTCCTAGACTGCCGACTTTGGAAGTTACTAATGTGCCTTTATCCGTGTTATTTTTCTTATGTTTGTATTCGTGTTGTGAGAGACATACTGTGTGTGTACTCACCTAATTGTGGTTGCAGGGGTCGATTCATAGCTCCTGTCCCGTGAGTGTGTGTGTGTTTTGGGATATGTGAGGTAATTTACACTTATGTTACTATGCAAAACAAGTACTGTGAAAAAATAGTGAAATTCCAAGTGCTTTCGCGATTTTTCACATTATCAAGGTCCTGGTTGTTTTGCATATTGTGATATCACCTGTTTACTGTGATCTTATTGTATAAGTTACTATGTATGCTAATTTGTGTAGCTGCATTTATGTGTACCTGACTAGACTTAATCCCTTCATCACCTGACTAGACTTAATCCCTTCATCACCTGACTAGACTTAATCCCTTCATCACCTGACTAGACTTAATCCCTTCATCCATCAATTTGCTATATTACTTGCAAAACATTTTCGAATTTTCACCAAGACATTTCAAACTTAAATTCTTTGTAAACAGATAATACGGTAAACTTTCATTTCAGTTTACAACCGGAGAGGAAAAGACAACACCTTCGGGT
>WNWK01000702.1:380000-401913 GCA_009830355.1 Cherax destructor
AAAGAAGAAAATTGAAAGAGAATATAGGAAAGAGTAAGGTGATGAGGATAACAAAAAGATTAGGTGATGAAAGATTGGATATCAGATTGGAGGGAGAGAGTATGGAGTAGGTGAATGTATTCAGATATTTGGGAGTGGACATGTCAGCAGATGGGTTTATGTAGGATGAGGTGAATCATAGAATTGATGATGAGAAAAGGGTGAGTGGAGTACTTCGGAGTCTGTGGAGACAAAGAACTTTGTCCATGGAAGTAAAGAGGGGAATGTATGAGAGTATAGTTATACCAACACTCTTATATGGGTGTGAAGCATGGGTGATGAATGTTGCAACGAGGAGAAGGCTGGAGGCAGTGGAGATGTCATGTCTGAGGTCAATGTGTGGTGTGAAGATAATGCAGAGAATTCGGAGTTTGGAAATAAGGAGGAGGTGCGGAATTACCAAAACTATTATCCAGAGGTCTGATGAGAGGTTGTTGAGGTGGTTCGGACATGTAGAGAGAATGGAACGAGACAGAATGACTTCGAGAGTGTATAAATCTGTAGTAGAGGGAAGGCGGGGTAGGGGTCGGCCAAGAAGGGTTGGAGGGAGGGGAGATTTTGTGTGCGAGGGGCTTGGACTTCCAGCAAGCATGTGTGAGCGTATTTGATAGGAGTGAATGGAGACAAATGGTTTTTAATACTTGACGTGCTGTTGGAGTGTGAGCAAAGTAACAGTTATGAAGGGATTCATGGAAACCGGCAGGCCGGACTTGAGTCCTGGAGATAAGAAGTACAGTGTCTGCACTCTGAAGGAGGGGTGTTAATGTTGCAGTTTTATAACTGTAGTGTAAAGCAAGACAGTGATAGAGTGAATGATGATGAAAGTTTTTATTTTTCGGGCCACCCTGCCTTGGTGGGAATCCGCCGATGTGGTAATAAAAATAATATATATATATATATATATATATATATATATATATATATATATATATATATATATATATATATATATATTTATATGTGTGTGTGTGTGTTTGTGTGTGTGTGTTTGTGTGTGTGTGTTTGTGTGTGTGTGTTTGTGTGTGTGTGTTTGTGTGTGTGTGTTTGTGTGTGTGTGTGTGTGTGTGTGTGTGTGTGTGTGTGTGTTTGTATTTGTGTGTGTGTATGCTTTAGACCTCATTGTCTACCTGACCTTATCTCAAATATAGCGAGTTTTTTCAGGGCACTAAATGTCACTCACATTCCATTCTCCGCCTAATTGTACAGTTATTTTTATTCTCTGTGTGTTAGAAGTGATCAAGGTCCAAGGACCGAAACGTTTTCTAATTAATATGTTCTAGTGTCTGCGTATTATATATTATATATATATATATATATTTTTTTTTTTTTTTTTTTTTTTTTTTTTTTTTTTTTTTTTTTTCAACAAGTCGGCCGTCTACCACCGAGGCAGGGTGACCCAAAAAGAAAGAAAATCCCCAAAAAGAAAAAACTTTCATCATCATTCAACACTTTCACCACACTCATACATAATCACTGTCTTTGCAGAGGAGCTCAGATACTACAGCTGAGAAAAGTCCCTCCCAGCTGTCACTATCTCAGACCCCTCCTTTAAAGTGCAGGCATTGTACTTCCCATTTCCAGGACTCAAGTCCAACTAAATCAATTAACTGGTTTCCCTGAATCCCTTCACACAATGTTACCCTGCTCACACTCTAACAGATCGTCATGTCCCAAAAACCATTCGTCTCCATTCACTCCTATCTAACACGCTCACACATGCTTGCTGGAAGTCCAAGCCCCTCGCCCACAAAACCTCCTTTACCCCTTCCTCCAACCTTTTCTAGGACGACCCCTACCCAGCCTTCCTTCCCCTACAGATTTATACGCTCTCCAATCATTCTAATTTGATCCATTCTCTCTAAATGACCAAACCACCTCAACAACCCCTCTTCAGCCCTCTGACAAATACTTTTAGTAACTCCACACCTTCTCTTAATTTCCACATTCCGAATTTTCTGCATAATATTTACACCACACATTGCCCTTAGACAGGACATCTCCACTGCCTCCAGCCTCCTCCTCGCTGCAGCATTTGCAACCCATGCTTCACACCCATATAAGAGTGTTGGTACCACTATACTTTCGTACATTCCCTTCTTTGCCTCCATGGATAACGTTTTTGTCTCCACAGATACCTCAATGCACCACTCACCTTTTTCCTTCATCAATTCTATGGTTAACCTCATCCTTCATAAACCCATCTGCTGACACATCAACTCCCAAATATCTGAAAACATTTACTTCTTCCAATCCCTCTCTCCAATGTGATATCCAATTTTTCTTTATTTAAATCGTTTGATACCCTCATCACCTTACTCTTATCTATGTTCACTTTTAACTTTCTACCTTTACACACTCTCCCAAACTCGTCCACTAACCTTTGCAACTTTTCTTTAGAATCTCCCATAAGCACAGTATCATCAGCAAAAAGTAACTGTGTCAACTCCCATTTTGCATTTAATTCTCAATAATTTAATCCCACCCCTCTCCCCAACACCCTAGCATTTACTTCTTTTACAACCCCATCTATAAATATATTAAACAATCATGGTGACATTACACAACCCTGTCTAAGACCTACTTTTACCGGGAAGTAATCTCCTCTCTCTACACACCCTAACCTGAGCCTCACTATCCTCATAAAAACTCTTTACAGCCTTCAGTAACTTACTACCTATTCCATACACTTGCAACATTTGCCACATTGCTCCCCTATCCACTCTATCATATGCCTTTTCTAAATCCATAAATGCAATAAAAACTTCTCTACCTTTATCTAAATACTGTTCACATATATGCTTCACTGTAAACACTTGATCTACACATCCCCTACCCACTCTAAAGCCTCCTTGCTCATCTGCAATCCTACTCTCTGTCTTACCTCTAATTCTTTCAATAATAACCCTGCCATACACTTTACCTGGTATACTCAGTAAACTTATTCCCCTATAATTTTTACACTTCTTTTATCCCCTTCCCTTTATATAAAGGAACTATACATGCTCGCTGCCAATCCCTAGGTACCTTCCCTCTTTCATACATTTATTAAACAAAAATACCAACCACTCCAGCACTATATCCCCCTGCTTTTAACATTTCTGTCATGATTCCGTCAATTCCAGCTGCTTTACCCCTTTCATTCTACGTAATGCCTCACGCACCTCCCCACACTCGCATCCTGCTCTTCTTCACTCCTAAACGATGTTGTACCTCCCTGGCCAGTACATGAAATTATCGCCTCCCTCTTTTCATCGACATTTAAAAGTTCCTCAAAATATTCCCGCCATCTACCCAATACCTCCAGCTCCCCATCTACTAACTCCCTACTCTGTTTTTAATTGACAAATCCATTCGTTCCCTAGGCTTTCTTACCTTGTTTATCTCACTCCAAAATTTTTCTTGTTTTCAGCAAAATTTCTTGACAGATCCTCTCCCATTCTTTCATCCGCTCTTCTTTTGCACTCTCTCACCACTCTCTTCACCTTTCTTTTACTCTCCATATACTCTGCTCTTCTACTAACACTTCTGTTTTGTAAAAACCTCTCATAAGCTACCTTTTTCTCTTTTATCACACCCTTTACTTCTTCATTCCACCACTCACTCCTCTTTCCTCCTGCACCCACCCTCCTATAACCACAAACTTCTGCCCCACATTCTAATACTGCATTTTTAAAACTATCCCAACTCTCTTCAACCCCCCCACTACTCCTACTTGCACTAGCCCACCTTTCTGCCAATAGTTGCTTATATCTCACCCTAACTTCCTCCTCCCTTAGTTTATACACTTTTACCTATCTCTTACTTGCTGTTGCCATTTTCCTTTTGTCCCATCTACCTTTTACTCTAACTGTAGCTACAACCAAATAATGATCTGATATATCCGTTGCCCCTCTATAAACATGTACATCCTGAAGCCTACTCATCAACCTTTTATCCACCAATACATAATCCAACAAACTACTTTCCTTACGTGCTATATCATACCTTGTATATTTATTTATCCTCTTTTTCATAAAATATGTATTACTTATTACCAAACCTCTTTCTACACACAGCTCAATTAATGGCTCCCCATTTACATTTACCCCTGGCACCCCAAATTTACCTACTACTCCATCCACAACATTTTTACCCACTTTAGCATTAAGATCCCCAACCACAATTACTTTCTCACTTGGTTCAAAACTCCCCACACACTCACTCAACATTTCCCAAAATCTCTCTCTCTCCTCTACACTTCTCTCTTCTCCAGGTGCATAAACACTTACTATAACCCACTTTTCACATCCAACCTTTATTTTACTCCACATAATCCTTGAATTTATACATTTATATTCCTTCTTTACCTGCCATAACTGATTATTCAACATTATTGCCACTCCTTCTTTAGCTCTAACTCTATTTGAAACCCTGATCTAATCCCATTTATTTCTCCCCACTGAAACTCTCCTACCCCTTCAGCTTTGTCTCACTTAAAGCCAGGACATCCAGCTTCTTTTCATTCATAACATCTACAATCATCTCTTTCTTATCATTCTCACAACATCCACGCACATTCAAACATCCCACTTTGACGATTTTCTTCTTCTTCTTTTAGTAAGCTATACAGGAAAAGGGGTTACTAGCCCATTGTTCCGGCATTTTCGTTGACTTTTACAACACGCATGGCTTACGGAGGAAAGATTCTTATTCCACTTCCCCATGGATATGAAAGGAAAAGCAATAAGAACAAGAACTATTAAGATAAAATCAAAGAAAACTCAGATGAGTGTGTATACAATAAACGTGTACATGTTTGCGTAGTGTGACCTAAGTGTAAGTAGAAGTAGCAAGACGTACCTGAAATCTTGCATGTTTATGAGACAGAAAAAAGACACCAGCAATCCTACCATCATGTAAAACAGTTTCAGGTTTCTGTTTCACAGTCACCTGGCAGGATGGTAGTACCTCCCTGGGTGGTTGCTGTCTACCAACCTACTACCTATAATATATATATATATATATATATATATATATATATATATATATATATATATATATATATATATATATATATATATATATATATATATATATATATATATATATATATATATATATTTATATATTATTATAAAATGGACTATAGTACATCATATTTGATGTTTTCAAATTTATTCGGCTTTCAATTCTGGTGCGCAGCAAGTTTTAATTACACTGGGCCAATCAACGGGACACAAACGTGGGGGAGAAATAAAGGAATTCAATTAGAGAAATCAGATATCCAGCGCGCAGTTTCATCATACAACTATGCAGCGGTATCGAGTAGTTCAATACACAATGGCCGGGAGTTGATCAAGAAATGGTTAAACGATTTGGAGAACGAGCGAACTTCACAACCTTTCAGTCGCGCCGGAATCCCTTCTCATGGGTTTTGCAACCTTTTGTGAACGAGCCTCAGTGGAAGTGAGCGAAACATTCCGGTTCCTGGTGAATTAACTGTGAGCTTGCCACTTAGCTTAATGCAATCAACGTGTATACACACAGGATCAAATTACATCAACCAGGCACAAAGGGTTCGCTCGCTGATTGGTCACTTGTTTCGAAACTTTAGTAGAATTTCTTAGGATCGAATTCGTTTAGGTTAAATGCCTCCTCTCGCTATAAAAATAAAATGAGCTATATAAAGATCATCTCTGGGAAGCCCGAACCTCAGAAATTAAAGGAATTCTGGTGCGCGGTACGCAGAGAGTCGTATCTGTCCTGGACTAAACCTAGCGGAACGAACGAACCACAGAGGAACACGGTCATAAGGAATACTAGCGTTAATCAAGTAATTGCAACAACTTGTGCTCTGTCCGCCCCAGAAAATCAACGACTGGTTATTTCTCGTAATTGCATAGAGATGAATCATACGAGGATTACACGTAGAGGAGTGAAGGAGAGAGAGAGAGGAGAGCCAAGATGCTGGAGTGAAGGAAGCTTACATCTGAGGTGTTGTGTTGCCAGCGTCTTGGACTTGCACTAAGCCAGCACGAGGTCTTAATCTAGCTGGGATAAGCGAAGATTTAGTCAAGTATTCAGGCGTCTTTGATATTGTATCCGGCGTGTGTCTGTGTCCAGAGGCTACTCTGGCTACAGCTGTAGTGGTTAATACAAGAGTGATAATGTAGATGAGAAAGGTGGGGCTGTGTGTGACGGTGTTATGAGTGACGATGGTGTGACGGAGTTCTGAATGACTATGAAGTGGCGGTAGTGCGACAGTGTTGTGAGTGACTATGAAGTGACGGTGTTGTGAGTGGCTATGCAGTGATGGTGTTGTGAGTGACGGTGTTGTGAGTGGCTATGAAGTGGCAGTGGTGTTGTGAGTGACCATGGTATTGTGATGGTGGTGTGAGTGAAGGGTGATATGAATGATGATGTTATGAGTGACGGTGGTATTATGAGTGAGGGTGTTGTGAGTGACCATGGTATTGTGATGGTGGTGTGAGTGAAGGGTGATATGAATGATGATGTTATGAGTGACGGTGGTATTATGAGTGAGGGTGTTGTGAGTGATGGTGTTGATGTGAGTAATGGTGTAAGGGTCGTGTTGTGAGTGACGGTGTTGTGAGGGTGGTGTTGGGAGTGACGGTGGTGTTGTGAGTGACGGTGGTGTTGTGAGTGACGGTGATGTGAGTGACAGTGGTGATGTGAGGGTAGTGTTGTGAGTGACGGTGTTATGAGTGACGGTGTTGCGAGTGACTATGGTGTGAGGGTAGTGTGAGTGACGTTGTTGTGAGTATCGGTGGTGTTGTGAGAGTGGAGTGAGTGATGGTGGTGTTGTTAGTGACGGTGATGTTGTGAGTGACGGTGGTTTTGTGAGTGATGGTGTTGTGAGTGATGGTGTTATGAGTGACGGTGTTGCGAGTGACTATGGTGTGAGGGTAGTGTGAGTGACGATGTTGTGAGGGTGTTGTGAGTGACGGTGGTGTTGTGAGTGACGGTGTTGTTAGTGACGGTGATGTTGCGAGTGACGGTGGTGTTGTGAGTAATTTGAGTGACGGTGTTTTGAGTGACTGGTGTGAGGGTAGCGTGAGTGACGGTGTTATGAGTGGCTGTGGTGCTGCGAAAGGGTGTTGTGAGTGACGATGTTGTGAGGGTGGTGTTATGAGTGGTGGTGTGTTGTGTGTGACGGTGTTGTGAATGACGGTGGTGCTGTGAGGGTGGTGTGAGTGACGGTGTTGTGAGTGATTGTGGTGTTGTGAGTGGTGGTGTGTTTTGAGTGACGGTGTTGTGAATGATGGTAGTGGAGGGATGGTGTTGTGAGTGACGGTGGTGTTGTGAGTGAAGGTGGTGTTGTGAGTGATGGTGCTGTGAGTGATGGTGTTTTGAGTGATGGTGTTGTGTGATGGTGTGAGCGATGGTGTTGTGAGTGATGGTGCTGTGAGTGATGGTGTTGTGAGTGATGGTGTGAGCGGTGATGGCCCTGTGAGTGATGGCCCTGTGAGTGATGGTGTGAGCGATGGTGTTGAGTGATGGTGGTGTTGTGAGTGGTGGTGCTGTGAGTGGTGTTGTGAGTGATGGTGTTGTGAGTGATGGTGTTGTGAGCCATGGTGTTGTGAGTGATGGTGTTGTGAGCGATGGTGTTGTGAGTGACGGCGTTGTGAGTGGTGTTGTGAGCGATGATGTTGTGAGCGAGGGTGTTGTGAGTAATGGTGTTGTGAGTGATGGTGTTGTGAGGGTGATGTGAGTGACGGTGGCATTTTGTGACGGTGTTGTGAGTGACGGTAGTGTTGTGAGGGTGGAGTGAGTGACGATTTTTTGAGTGACGGTGTTGTGAGTGACGGTGGTGTTGTCAGTAACGGTGGTGTTGTGAGTGACGTTGGTGTGAGTGACGGTGGTGTTGTGAGTGATAGTGGTGTTGTGAGTGATGGTGTTGTGAGTGACGGTGGAGTCGTGGATGGGGGAAGTAGTGGTATTGTCAGTGACGACTGTGCTGAGTCAGGCATAAGAATTAACAACTGGGTGTCTACACTGCAAACTGAATTGTTTGCACTCCTAATAACACTAAAGCTAACTTATGTCACTGAGCTTGACTCTATCATCATTACTGATTCTGTGTCATCACTGAAGGCTCTTGACTCACATTATGACTCTAACAACATGCTCATTGGAGAAGCCAGGTATCGATACTCAAAAATCCGGGAAAAAGGAATTAATGTATAATTACTATGGATCCCATCACACATTAGATTAAATGAATGGTTCAGAGAACCGACGAGTTGGTAAATTAGACACATATGCAACACTTGGTATCTTTATTGAGGAAACGTTTCGCCACACAGTGGCTTCATCAGTCCATACAAAGGAGAATCGTGAAGAACAGGAGGAGTATGAGGTGGTCAGTCCCTCAATCTTGAGTCGATGTTGTCAGTCCATCAATCTTGAATAGAATACAACATATGAGCGTAGAGGAAGCTTATATACTGTAGACAGGAGAGGTGTAGCAGTTGTAGGAGGTGTCACATTTGTCCAATGTGGAAGTAGGTCGTGCCCAAGGAATAGGCAAGCGAAGAAATCCCTGTATTAAGATACCAAGATGTTGCAGTGTCTGACACTGCAACATCTTGGTATCTTAACAGGGATTTCTTCTGCTATTCCTGGCACGACTCTCACATTGGACAAATGTGACACTTCCTACAACTGCTACACCTCTCCTGTCTACAGTATATAAGCTTCCTCTACGCTGACACTGACAACATCTTGGTATCTTAATACAGGGATTTCTTCGCTTGCCTATTCCTTGGGCACGACCTACTTCCACATTGGACAAATGTGACACCTCCTACAACTGCTACACCTCTCCTGTCTACAGTATATAAGCTTCCTCTACGCTCATATGTTGTATTCTATTCAAGATTGATGGACTGACAACATCGACTCAAGATTGAGGGGCTGACCACCTCATACTCCTCCTGTTCTTCACGATTCTCCTTTGTATGGACTGATGAAGCCACTGTGTGGCGAAACGTTTCCTCAATAAAGATACCCAAGTGTTGCATATGTGTCTAATTTACCAACTCGTCGGTTCTCTGAACCATTCATTTAATGATGTTGCAGTGTCTGACACTGCAACATCTTGGTATCTTAATACAGGGATTTCTTCGCTTGCCTATTCCTTGGGCACGACCTACTTCCACATTGGACAAATGTGACACCTCCTACAACTGCTACACCTCTCCTGTCTACAGTATATAAGCTTCCTCTACGCTCATATGTTGTATTCTATTCAAGATTGATGGACTGACACCATCGACTCAAGATTGAGGGACTGACCACCTCATACTCCTCCTGTTCTTCACGATTCTCCTTTGTATGGACTGATGAAGCCACTGTGTGGCGAAACGTTTCCTCAATAAAGATACCCAAGTGTTGCATATGTGTCTACTTTACCACACATTAGATTAATTACTCCTTCATGATAAAGTTTTTATGTTAGCCAAGAAAGTACCCTGAAGGAGAATGTAGAATATAACTGAAATGATTGTTATAGGAATGCAATTAGAAACGTTAGTAGATCTATAACCCACTATGATACCATGAACTTCTGGCAGTTTGGTAGAAACACAGATGATGATCAAACCAAATGTGACTTGTCAAGGTATCTTATTCATGAAAATAAGATACGAGATATATTAAGAAAATTTTCTAATTTGCTTGTAACAGATAAGTGAACTGTAGATATAAATCCAGATGTACTCCTGTTAACCCTTCTTTGGCCTAGTTTCTAATATTTTGTGTGTATCCATGTGCTCTTGCGCTACCGTCCACATGAAGGATATGGGGTGCACAATAAACTAGCCACATTGATGTCAAAATCTAAAAAAAAAAAAAAAAAACTGGATGGTAGTGGTGTGGATTGTGGTGGTAGAGGTTAAGTGGTGGTTTTGGTGATGGTGTTACTGTGGTGGTGCAGGTGTTGATAGTTGTATGAGTGACAGTGGTGGTGTGGGTGACGGTAGTCATGTGGGTAATGGTGGTTGTGTTGGTGTGGATGACGATGGTGGAGATAATGTAGTTGACAGTAGTGGTGATGTGGGTTAAAATGGAGGTGGGTGTATGGTGACGGTGGTGGTGGATGTATGTGTGAAGGTAACTGTGGTAGTGTTGTGGAGTAATTGTGGTAGTGGTGTGGCTGACTGTATTTGCGTGGATGAGTGTAGTGGGGATGGGGTGACTGTTGTGGGGGTGGGGGTAACTGTAGGGGGTGAGGGTGACGGTGGTGGGAGGTGAGGGTGACTATAGTGGAGGTGAAGGTGACGGTGGTGGGGGTGAAGGTGATTATAGTGGAGGTGAGAGTGACGGGGGTGGGGGTGAGGGTGGTGTGCGTGATGGTTCTAATGGTGTGAGTGATGGGGCTGGTGGTGTGAGTGATGGTGCTGGTGGTGTGAATTATGGTGCTACTGGAGTGCAGGTGATAATGCTAAGTGTGGGTATGACTGATGGTTATGGAGTGGAAGAGTGGGTGATGGTGGAAGTATGAGTGATGGTTGAGGTTGTGTGGGTGATGGTTGTGATGGTATGGAAACGGTCGTTGTTGTAGTGTGGATGATGATGATGGTGGTAGCGGTGATCGTGTGAATGAAAGTGGTGGTGGTGGTGTGAGTGACAGTGGTGGTGTGGGTTTAAATGGTGCTGGTGATGGTTGTTGTAGGGTGTATGTGACAGTGATGCCTGTTGTGGCATGCAAAGAGTATGTTACAATTTATTCGGCATACTATGTCACACTCCCATATAGGCTGCCTCCCAACCAGGGAACCGGGTGCTAAGGGTTTTATGATCAATATAGTACACGTCGTTAAATCAGTACCATGGTTCATTGACCAATCGTTGCTAAAGCAACGTGGTTCACTGGCGATAAGCATTGGCAGACTTGCCTACCTGCTGGTTGAGTACAGTTCACTCTCTCTGGCTTCTGCTTTGCCATCTGTCACTGTGGTGTACACTTATTAGTCTATCTGTACATATTAAACATACATAGTGTACATATCTGTATATAGTGGGTGAAGGCAAAATATACATTATAGTCTACTGCTGAGTTTGCTCTAATTCCCATTACGACCAGGTCTCACAGGCCATTCTTTACCTGTGTTCATAATATGCGGGCCTGTCCGGGAGCAGGAGCTGGAGCTGGAGCTAGAACTGGTCTTGGCATCGGTCAGATTGCATCGCTATCGCCTTTTGTATTGCCTGTCAGTCTTGCTACTGTGTGTGTGTATCCTGCAAGTCATACTGTGCTATTGCTGCTTCTTGCGTGCATTACAGATAGCATGTTATGTTGGGTTATGCCACCAACATGGGTGTGGCGGTTGGTGTCTGAGTATACTCTCCTAAATCTGCCAAAACTATATCTAAAGCGTTGCTGGCGAATTTCTCGTTCCATTGGTATAGAATACCAACGAACTCTCACTGCTGCCCAGCTTCGTGACATTATTAGTACCAAATTTAGGGTTGAAGCAACTATGGCGCACCAAACTGAGGTATCTCCCGCTACAGGAGCTATTAATCACCGATCTCCGCTTAGGTTCCTTCGTAATGTGGGAGGGCTCACACCAGAGCAATCAGACCAGCAGTCTCGTGAAGCACGTGGTGCACCGGGTTTATCTCAGGGCGAGTCAGCTTCGTTGACGCTTGAGTTAGGTAATCTCAATCTCGAAACAACCAGAGAGCAGCGAGCATTTGCTAAAGAGGAGTTTGATAGAGGAGAGGAGACAATTTAAACAAACTGTTGGTGACTACTTTAGTGTGCAAAAAGCAGTGCCATTAATACCTCGCTTTGTTGAGTCTGAGCCTGAACAGTTTTTCGAGGCATTTGAAAACCAGACTCGAGCATTGAGGTGGTCTGGGGAGCACTGAGCAGTACTGGTGCATACAACGTTGTACGGCAAAGCACAAGAGTTCACAGTTGTTTTAAATATTGAAGAATTTTCTGATTATCAAGTTGTTAAAACAACGGTTCATGGGGCATATCAGTGTATTCCCGCCAAGTACAGGAGGGAATTCAAATTGTGCAAGCATCTGCTGGATCAGTCTCATGTAGACTTTGTAAGGTAGCAGTCAAAAACTTTTACAGAGTGGTATAAGGTGAGTGGTGTCACAAACTTCAGTGCTCTAGTGCAGTTACTTTTGGTGGATAACCTGCTGGAATCTGTTGGACCAGAGGTTAAAGTCTTTCTTGAAGATCATTCGTTGACCACTGCATTAGAAGCAGCCAGGCTGGCTGACACTTTTGAGCGGTCTAATCTTTCTTCCCAACAAACTGGCATGAATAGCGATCGCCATAGATCTGTCCCTGACTGCAGGACGAAGTGGCAGGATGAAAGTGAACAACGACGCCAACCAACTAAGTCGTCTGCTGAGCAACGACATCAAACTCATTGTGACCAACGACGCCAGTACCCCGAGTGGCGCCAGCCACAAAATCAACAGGGAGCTAAATTAAAGTATGAAGTAACCTGTTCCCAATGTCATAAACCGGGCCACGTCAAGTCCAACTGACCAGTTAAGCCCCCAACCCTTAGGAAAAATCAACATCCTCTCTTTGAGATGAACCAGAAAGAAGTAGAGTGTGGTATGGCCTCATACTACAGTACATGCCGCTTCTCCCTTCAGGAGAATGGAAAAAAAAAATGAAGTAACAACTTTTAGGGATACCGGGGCTTATTGTTTACTTATAAGAGAGGGAGTCTTACCCTCTCTGAAAAGGCATCATTACATTCCTCCGTTCTCTTAAAAGGATTTGGAGGAGCTGTATTTTCTGTCCCTTTACATAAGATAAATGTGCAGAGTAAATATTATAGGATATTTGCCTGTAGGTGTTTCTGTTGGATTTCCTATGAAAGGTGCCATGTTATTGTTGGGCAATAACATTCTTAATTTGATAAAATGTCCAGAACCTATAGTTACTAATTCTTCTCCAATATTGGCCATACCTCGGGCAAAATCCCAAGGAATGTCTGTCGAGAATGCTGACCCATCCTTGGACGACTCAGATCTAGGGCTAGGCAATTTGTTTTACAAGGAAAACTGGCCAGAGCCTCGTAAATTTAGTGAAAAGTCCCAGACCAAGCCTTCCTACTCCAGGGTTGCAAGATTGCCAAGATATCTCTGTTTCCATGCCCGAGGGACTGTCCTTTCGGGAAGAACAGCGAAGCGATTCTTCCTCAATCTTCGCTTTTCAGGCAGCCATGGGTGAATCACACTCAGATCACCCAGTCAAATATAAAATTAAACACAACCTACTGATCTGCACAGGGACTGGTAAGGAGGTAGGGGGAAGCCCAAAATCAGATAAACTGGTAGTTCCTAAGAAATTTAGGTCACAAATTTTGAACATAGCTCACAATTCCTCTTTAGGAGGTTATTTAGGAATTACAAAAACTCTGTCTAGAATACTGAGAGTTTTACTGGCCAAAAATAAGGCAACATACGATTAATCACATCTGCTCTTGTAGGGAATGTCAGCAAGTAGGTAAACCTGGACACCCCATTAAACCTTCGCCACTTCATCCAATACCTGCAAATGGAGAACCGTTTGCAGAGCTAATCATTGATTGTTTGGGACCATTACCAAAATCCAAGTCAGAAACCAGTACTTGTTTACTGTCATAGACAAAGCTACTAGGTATCCGGAAGCAGTCCCAATTCGCAGTATAAACACTAAAGCTAAAAATTTTAGGAAAGCTTTAACTAGGTTGGACAAGTGTTAAAGAATTTGTTTGTATCAAGATCCCATGATGTTGCAGTGTCTGACAGATGTGAGAAATGGTTTTGAAAACCGACAAGTTGAAGATTAAGACACTTAAGCAACATATGGGAATCTTTAAGTATCTTAATCTTCAACTAGTCGGTTTTCAAAACCATTTGTCACATCTGTCAGACACTGCTACATCATGGGATCTTGATACAAACAAATTCTTCAACACTTGTCCATCCTAGTTAAAGCTTTCCTAAAAAATTTGGCTGTAAAGTTAGTACCCTGGTCACTCTGGATAGACTTAGGAATGATAAAGTAAGATATAAATTTAGTTATGGCTTTAAGAATGGCTTTAGTGTTTATACTGCGAATTGGGACTGCTTCCGGATACCTAGTAGCTTTGTCCATGACAGTAAACAAGTACTGGTTTCTGACTTGGATTTTGGTAATGGTCCCAAACAATCAATGATTAGCTCTGCAAACGGTTCTCCATTTGCAGGTATTGGATGAGGTGGCGCAGGTTTAATGGGGTGTCCAGGTTTACCTACTTGTTGACATTCCCTACAAGAGCAGATGTGATTCATCATTGTTGCCTTATTTTTGGCCAGTAAAACTCTCAGTATTCTAGACAGAGTTTTTTTAATTCCTAAATAACCTCCTAAAGAGGTATTGTGAGCTATGTTCAAAATTTGTGACCTAAATTTCACATCTGTCAGACACTGCAACATCATGGGATCTTGATACAAACAAATTCTTTAACACTTGTCCAACCTTAGGACGAAGACCTTCTTCGACTAGTGGATGGTACCACTATGACCCTGCCTCCTCCTGCTTCGCCTCACATGACTACAGTATATAAGCCACTTCTACGGCCTTATGTTGTACTTTCTACAAGATTGATGGACTGAATACATTGACTCCAGGCTGAGGGACTGATTACCTCAAACTCCTTTTCTCCTTACAACTTTCTGCTTTGTATTGGACTGATGAAGCCACTGTGTGGCGAAACGTTTCTTCAATAAAGATTTCCATATGTTGCTTAAGTGTCTTAATCTTCAACTTGTCGGTTTTCAAAACCATTTGTCACAAGGCCTACAAATAACCTCACAGGCCTGTAGGTAACCTTCCCACACAAAGCCTCACAATCTCCCTCACCCACCCACACAAGGTCTGCAGGTAACCTTCGCACACTGAGTCTCTTGGTAACCTTCCAACACAAGGCCTCTAGGTAACCTTCTAACACTAGGTCTCTAGGAAACCTTCCAGTACAAAGTCTCTTGGTTACTCTCAAGCACAATGTCTCTAGGTAACCCTCCAACACAAGATTTCTAGGTAACTAATACAAAACTCTCTAGGTATTTCTCTAACACAAGTCTAATGCAAATCAAATACTTCTTTTCTAGTAAACATTTACATAACAATATTTTTTTTCTCTCTCTCAAGTGTACCAGAAGTAAAGTTGATGTTTGTGACATTGAAACTATAAATAAACTACAAAATTATATCTATTCAGCACTGAAAAAAATTACCATCATGAAAACCTGTCTAAGCTGCAACAATAGTACTGATTGAGTTATAGCTTGGGTAGCATGTAATTTCTGCGAAAAATGGAGTCATTGTATATGTGAAAACATCCACAAGTCTTCCACTACTATTAAAACAGGGAAATATTTTTGGGTCTGCCCGAGTGACAGAAGACAGTTGGAGCAAATTTCACTCACACTAAAAGACAGAAATACCAGCAAAAATATCCTTTTTGGATGATTTGATTGTCTTGTATGACAGTTGGGAAAGTATAGAGAGATCTGTGGAAGTTCTATGGTTTGGGTGTCTGTAGGCATGGAATATCTGGAATAACAGTAAGATGTGCAATTTTGACCATCCAAAAAAAATGCCGTGACCTCATGACCAATGGAGTATGCAATTCTTCTTCTTGTAAACTATTTCACCCTAAAATGTGTTACATATTTCTCCCTAAAATATGTTACAAAAATATTTCACCCTAAAATATGTTACAAGACATATTATCAGGCACACCATATACAGGGGACAAGAAGGTACAGATCACACAGACATTGGGAAACAAACCAGGGTAGATACAACCATTCCTATGAAAGAAACTTTTTAGTGTTAGGAAGAAAAAACTGACAGGAAATGTCAGAAATACTACACCACCATGGATCACCACTGGAGTGCAGGCACAGTCAATGTCCCCCACTCCAGAACAACAGATATTAATGTCAACACATAAGATCCCCCCTTCCCTAAACACCATCAATATGACCAAGTTTGTATTTGGAAATATTCAGGGTCTAAAGCTAATAACAAACAACAGAATACCTTTCATCAGAGGACAGCTCATAGAGTCAAATGCAATGTTTGCGGCTTTCACAGAGACCCACACAAAGGATCACTTTGACAACGAAATATGGATGCCAGGGTATAACTTATTCAGATGTGACAAACAACAGTCAACAATGGAAGGCTGTCCTGCATGTCACAGAGTTACTCATTTACTCGGAATTACTAAACACCATAAACGATGTAGTTGAAGTTTTGGCTGTAAAGATTGAAAACCAAAACCTTGTCATTATGGACGTATACAAGCCACCAGCTACAACTTCCCAGCAGTTCAAGTAACAGCTTTTGAAAATTTACTTCTGTCTGAAAAATATCGAAACCCCAACCTCAAATATCTTGTTGCTGGGTGAATTCAACTTATGACACATAAACTGGAGGAATGTGGCAAATAATGTTTTAGCAGAGATAACCACAGGAGTCAGCACAGATGAAAATTCACACACACATGAGGTATTAAATCTCTGCAACAAATTCACCTTAAGCCAGCAAATAGTAGAGTCAACAAGACTGGGAAATACACTTGACTTTATCTTTACTAATAATGATGATCCGGTACGAAATATAACATTATCAAAAACAATACACTCAGATCACAACATAATGGAAGTACAGACATGTATGTGCAGCAAAATGAGATCAGTTATGAGGGTGCATTCACGAAATTCAACTTCAATAACAGAATCATACAGTGAGCTTAAATTAACCATCTCCTAAACGAAACAAGCTGGGGAGATATCCTAAACAACACAGGTCCAAACCTTTGCCTAGATTAGAAAGAATTAACTCTGTGGCACTTGAGGTATGCAGAAAGCACATTTCCCTAAGAAAAAAGAAGAGAAGATGTAAACTAAAAAGACAGATGCGCCCTCTACAAGCGAAGGTGAAGAATCACAGACCTGCTGAAAGGGGCCAGTATATCTGAATTACGGAAGGAGGCACTGGTCAGAGAAATAGAAAATATCTAACTTAAGGTTAAGGAATCATACAAGAGCTAAGGAACATAGGAAGAACTTAAACCATAAATGAAATAGAAAAAAAGTCTTCTTCTATGCCAAATCTAGGGAAAAACCACATCCCATACGGAAGGAGGCACTGGTCAGAGAAATAGAAAATATCTAACTTAAGCTTAAGGAATCATACAAGAGCTAAGAACTTACACAGATGACAGCAAAGAAATGAGTGAGGTATTGAAGTTCCAATATGACTCAGCGTTTAATGAGCCATTAATCAGACTAAGGATCGACAATCTAAATGATTTTTTAATCACCATGACTCAAAATCTGGTTAATTCAAAAATTTCTATATATAATAATAGCACCACAGGACTTTGAAAAACAATAAATGACATGCACATGCACTCTGCCCCAGGCCCAGACTCCTGGAACTCCTAGTTCATCAAGAACTGCAAGATACCTCTTTTACGTGCCTTAAATATTCTATGGAGAGGGAGCATGGACACAGTGGTCATCCCACAGTCACTAAAAACAACAGATACAGCCCCACCCCACAAAGACCACAAAGGTGGCAGTCAAGCAATTGCAAAGAATTAGACCGATAGCACTAACGTCCCATATCATAAAAATCTTTGATAGGGTTCTAAGAAGCATGATCGCCAACCACTTGGATACCCATAAATTGCACAACCCATTGAAGCATGGGTTTAGAGCAGGTCGCTACTGTCCCTCGCAACTACTGGACCACTAAGACATGGTCTTGGAAGCTCTGGAGGACAAACAAAATGCAGATGTATACACAGACTGCGAAAGCTTTCGACAAGTGCGATCATGTTGTATTAACACACAAAATTCATAATAAAAGAATAATTAGAAAAGGGGATAGATGTATCTATAACTTCCTAACAAACAAAACACAATGAGTAATAGTAAACAGAGTAAGGTCAGTGGCGGCTACAGTGAAAATTTATTTTCCGTATGGAACCGTACTCGCTTCCATCCTTTTCCTTATTCTCATAGCTGACATAGACAAAGATGCAGCCACGGCATCGTGTCCTCCTTTGCTGATGATGCCAGAATTTTCATGACATTGTCATCCATCAAAGACACTGCAGATCTCCAAGTGGACATTAACCAAGTCTTTAAATGGGCCACAGAAAACAATCTGAAGTTCAATGAAGACAGATTTTAATTACTCCGTTATGGAAAACTCGAGAAAATAAAAACTGGATCAGACTGTAAAACAAATTCCAACCACACAATAGAGCGAAAACATAGTGTGAAGGACCTGGAAGTGATATTGTTAGAGAATCTCACTTTCAAAGATCGCAACAATGTATCTACCACATCTTGAAAAATGATATGATGGATAATGAAAATCTTCAAAACTAGGGATGCCAAGCCAGTGATGATTCTCTTCAAATCGCTTGTTATTTCTAGGTTGAAATATTGTTGTACATTAACGGCCCCTTTCAACGCATGTGAAATTGCAGACCTGGAGAATATACAGAGAACTTTCACTGCACATATAAGTACAAAAAACACCTAAATTACTGGGAATGTTTAAAGTCCCTTGACTTGTACTCCTCGGAATGCAGGCGAAAAAAATATGTGATAATATACACTTGGAAAATCCTAGAGGGACTTGTCCTAAATCTGCACACGGAAATCACTCCCTACGAAAACAAAATAATCGGCAGGCGATGCAACATTCCCCAAAGAATAACAAGAGACACAATAAGTGTCATGGGCCCAAGAGTGTTCAACTGTCCTCCCAGCATACATAAGGGAGATTACCAATAGATCCCTGGCCGTCTTCAAGAGGGATCTGGAAAGACGCTTAAAGTTAGTACCTGACCAGTCAGGCTGTGGCTCGTACGTCGGTTTGCGTGCAGCCAGCAGTAACAGCCTGGCTAATCAGACCCTGATCCACCGCGACTCCTGGTCATGGCCCGGGCCGCGGGGACGTTGACCCTCGGAATACCCTCCAGGTATATTCCAGGTAAGGTTTCTAGGTAACCTGACACAAGGTCTCTAGGTAACCTTCCAACACAATGTCTCAAGGTCTAAGTAACTTTCCCACACGAGGTTTCTGGGTCTAGATAACCTTGCCACACAGGAACCCTAGGTAACCTTGCCACACAGGAACCCTAGGTAACCTTGCCACACAGGATCCCTAGGTAACCTTGCCACACAGGATCCCTAGGTAACCTTGCCACACAGGATCCCTAGGTAACCTTGCCACACAGGATCCCTAGATAACCTTGCCACACAGGATCCCTAGGTAACCTTGCCACACAGGATCCCTAGATAACCTTGCCACACAGGATCCCTAGATAACCTTGCCACACAGGATCCCTAGGTAACCTTTCTACAAAAAGTTTCTAGATAACCTTCTTACACAAAGCTTCGCGAGGTGATAACTTGCCTGCATGTCTGTGCTGCACATAACATGTGATCACCTCCCCTTCACCTCACAGGACTGTTCCTCAAGGAGCAGCTTTTGCTGTTCTGTATGACTTAGAAAAACTTAATCCTCAGCTACACAGCTTCTAAACTAAAGGATTAACCCTCATTACTTACGAATACTCTTTTGCACGTGTTTAATTAAACCTATAGAAGACAAACACGAAATTTTAAGTCATATAATTCGATCTTTCCCTGACATCCTCTATACATTGCGTCCCATTTGCACAGTGAGTATCTATACTCTCTTGCGCACATATTCAGTCTGTGTCCCATCAACTCCCTGGGTGTGTATATTCTCTTGTCTTTTCACTTTGCCTCCCATTAACACCGGTATTCTTTTCATTATATTTTGTGTCCCATTAACACAATGGGTGCGTATACTCTCATGCGTATATACAGTTTGCGTCTCGATAACACCGTAGCTACTATTGCCTTTGTCAACTAACGTTGCTCTGCTTGAAGTGATCCTTGCATTATTAAACGCAAGTAATGGATCCCAGTGTGAAGTTTAATGTGTATTAATATTTAAGTTTCAAAGCAGAAGAATAATTGATGACGATTGTCAGGAATGGAGAAAGTATGTGAACAATGAAACTTGTTAATGGATTTTTATGAAGAAAAACTCCTTATTTTACCACTACAAATCGAGGTGAAACATCGTGTACTACAATTTGTAACTGTACTACTACTACTACTAATAATAATAAAAATAATAATAATAATAATGTGATTTAAAGCTGTTTTATATGGAAAATGATGCTTGCATTGTCATTTTCGTAGAAAATGTATGCAAAATAGTTTCTGGCGAGTGGCGAGTGCAAATATTGTATTCCACGTACGTCACGTACACCAACATTCCTGCATATAATCTTAAGCCAATTTTAAGGCTGTATAACACTGTATACTCCACTGCACCACTTGAGTACGGGGTGACTACCAGTTGTATTGGAGGTTGTTTGTTTGTTTGGAGTGAGGGAGGAGGTGCCCAGATGAAACTACCTTGAATGTAAAGACAGCCTGGGCTTCCAGACTTTCACGAGCCTCAAGAAGGTTACTACCATAATAGAATTCGTCCTCTGTATGTGTTTACAACTGTTGCTGTGAGAATTTACTTGCACTTTCCAAACTCTAGTTATATTATTGCTTAGTGATTCATGTCTATTCTCTATAGAATAAGTGTTCTATTGGTGGGAATATATGGTAAACCAAAAACTATTTTTTTGGCGCTTTAGCCCAGAATTTAGCAAGGCTAGGCTATAGACTTTCGAAAATACTTGTGCTTGGATGACAGTAAGCATTCCGCTCAGTGCTGTGCTCGCCAACCTTTTCGTGGAGAACCTAAAAACCGCGAAACTAAGTACCCTCATTCTCAAGACCGTTTCCTGGCTAAGATACGTTGACGATATCATGTTTTTTCTATCCCAGACGTTTCAATATCTTGGCCCTCCTCAACAAAATCAATGCTGACGAGCCATCAATAAAGTTTACAATTGAACTCGGAAAAGATGGCAAAACTTCCTTTCCTCGACGTCCTCCTGTGCAGGTCTGTGACAAACTACCAACAAGAACCGTCTTATACACTTCTATTCACGCCAATACACACGCACTAAAGAGGTGTCCTTATTTACTTCTTGAGAACTCTTCGCATCTCCAGCCCTTGCTTCCTTGAAGAAGAATGCATCTACATAACACAAGCCTTCACACCTCTTCATTTTCCACCATTTTTCATCCGGGATTGCAGACTCAAGGCACAAGAAATCCTCAACAAATATCTCGTGAAACAGTCCTCTAAGCAGTTCATAGTGCTCTCATGTGGTGATGTTGCCAAGAATACTCGCCAGGTACTTGCTAAGAGCAACATACATATTTCCACCACAAACAAATCATCTATCAAAGTTCTTACTATGAAACATAGCCCCACACCTCTAACTTCCACAGCGGAAGTCTACATCATCCTCCGAGGACACTGTCCCGAGAAATATGTAGGGAAAACAAGGAGAAATCTTTCGGTCCGCCTAAACGAATATCGAAGCGCCAGCCACAGAGATAACCAAAAGTGTACGCCTGTGTCCTCCACAGGGACTCCCCAGAACATTTGATGAATTGGGATGAAGCACAGTTCGTCCTCGCTGAACAATATCTTAGACGCCGACGATGTCTGGAATGCTAGTTAATTCCCATCACCAACGCTATAGACCATAATACTGAAAACTACAAACACATTAGTATACATGATACTCAACCAGGCAAAGCACCACCTACCTAACAACACAGGAGTCACATGGCATATGACATTCTTCAGGTCACCATGCGTCACTCACATCCCACTCTCCGCATATATATGTCGTGCCGATTAGGTAAAACTTGCGATTTT
>WNWK01000703.1:0-47500 GCA_009830355.1 Cherax destructor
GGGGGATTGGGGGTATAGGTTCGGTCTGAGGAAGAAGACCAAAGGTCCAATTCCTCAGACCGATAGCCTCTTTACCACGTCAAGGAGCCCCCCTTAAAGAGGGGAGCTAGGAATAGCGTATTAGGGTAGGTGTTTGTGAGGTAGTCTGTTGGACGGGTGTTTGAGCTTGGGATTTTACTCGCTAGATTCTTTCCTATGGTGGAGAAGAAAACATTAAGTCTGTTTGCTGTCTCAGTAGGTGAGAGTAGGGGTTCATCTGCTCTTGATAATTTGATGGTGTTGTTTTTCGCTATCTTATTATTTCCTAGAATTGCAGATAGGGTCTTCCAGGTCTTTTTCATATCACCTTTTATGTTCTGGAGTCTGTTCTCATAATACAATTTTTTTGATCTCCTTATCAGGCTGGTAAGGGTTGATGAGTAGCGTTTGGATTGTTCTCTGGTTATTAGACCCCTTCTGTATTGTTTTCATATTGGTGCCTTTTGTTAATGGATTTAAGGATGCTGGGTGTTAGCCAGGGATTGTTAAGTCTCTTAGCTGTGATCTGTTTAGTTTTTTAGGGCAATGTTTGTTATAGAGGTGGTGGGTTTTGTTAAGGAAATTCTTGATGCATTCATTAGTATCTGTATATGTTTCTAACTCACTATGCCAGTCAATGTTAATCATAGCTGTTATAAAGTTATTTACAGCTGACTCATTATGTAGTCTGAAGGTAACTTTTGTAATATCTAGGGGCAATTTACCAAGATTAGTTATGAGAAAGGTCGGATAGTGGTCTGTGGTGTTGTCTGTGATGATGCCTGATTTTAGAGGGGCTATAGTATTAGTCCAGATGTGGTCTAGTAGTGAGGTACTAGTCTCGGAGATTCTTGTAGGTTTTGATATTGTTGGTTATGCATACCCCTGAGATACAAAGTACAAGCAAAGTATCTAATTACTGAACACAAATTTCAAAATCCTAGGTAGTAGGTTGGTAGACAGCAACCACCCAGGGAATGTAGAACGGAAACCTGTAATTGTTTACATGATGGCAGGATTGCTGGTGTCTTTTCTGTCTCATAAACATGCAAGATTTCAGGTATGTCTTGCTACTTCTACTTACACTTAGGTCACACTACACATGTATGTACAAGCATATATATACACACCCCTCTGGGTTATGCATACCCCTGAGATACAAAGTACAAGCAAAGTATCTAATTACTGAACACAAATTTCAAAATCCTAGGTAGTAGGTTGGTAGACAGCAACCACCCAGGGAATGTAGAACGTAAACCTGTAATTGTTTACATGATGGCAGGATTGCTGGTGTCTTTTCTGTCTCATAAACATGCAAGATTTCAGGTATGTCTTGCTACTTCTACTTACACTTAGGTCACACTACACATGTATGTACAAGCATATATATACACACCCCTCTGGGTTTTCTTCTATTTTCTTACTAGTTCTTGTTCTTGTTTATTTCCTCTTATCTCCATGGGGAAGTGGAACAGAATTCTTCCTCTGTAAGCCATGCGTGTTGTAAGAGGCAACTAAAATGTCGGAAGCAGGGGGCTAGTAACCCCTTCTCCTGTACATATTACTAAAGTTAAAAAGATAAACTTTTGTTTTTCTCTTTGGGCCATCCCGCCTTGGTGGGAAACGGCTGACATGTTGAAAGAAGAAAAAGATAAACTTTCGTTTTTCTTTTTGGGGCCACCCTGCCTCAGTGGGATAAAGCCGGGTTAATGAAAGAAATTTTGAAATACAGCCTCTCCTCACTTAGTGACGTACTCGTTTACTGACGATGCGGAGTTATGATGGGCTCTCTGACCAGTATGCATACATAAATAATGTACATTAAAGCTGATTTTCTCTATTCTGTTTATTACAATATACAGTATACTAGTACTGTATAAACATTTAAAAATATACTAAAAATTTTATAAATGGTGCAAAGGTGACATTAAAACAATATTAAAGATGGTTGACACAAACCCACTACCATTATAGTATTCTCCTTGCTTAGCAATGAATTCATTTACCGACATGGTTTTAGGAATGGAACTCAGTCGTTAAGTGAGGAGAGGCTGTATACCATTTTCAATATAGGGTCCAGAATATACTAAAATAACATTTTCTCTGTTCATCAGTTATTTCCCAGGCCTCTCTTATGTTACACTTGAGTTCCATTTTGGATTTTTATTCACACAAAGAACTTATTCACACAAAAATTAGAAGATTTACTGATATACATTATTGTAATAATTGTATAAATAATGTCAGCACATTTGTAAATGCATATTAGACTGACTAGTTAGATGTGTATTGGACAAGTGATGTGATTTGTTTACTCTGGAATATTGGCAAAAATTTAGTATTCCTTCTACTTTGAGATCAATTTCAATCTACTTCCAGTCCCGAAACCAATCAAAATCATCTCTATTTCAGTAATATATCTTCCATTCTATCAAATGATACAGAAAAACCGAGAATAAAACCATAAAAACCATTTGAAAATAAACTGCAAATTCGCTATTTTAAACCAAAAACCATGTCCCAGTTTTTTTCCTTATCATGCAATGATGGGGCAGGACTTTTTTTTATATGGTGAACACTCACCACACAGACCCATTCTCTCATATCTAGGCAAAAATTTACCCTTCACAGCTTATCTGTGTTAGCTGAGCTCATGATGTAGTTCTATGACACTGCAGAGTTCAAAACCGTAGAACTACGGCAGTGACCCTCAAGGAGTTAAAAACCTGGGTTAATCAACTGGTGTGGGTCGCATCCTGAGGACAAAACTGACCTAATTTGCCTGAAATGCTCTGCTTAACAAGGGGCATTCTATATAGTAGTACGTGTCATTGATGTCAACTTGGCCTGTATACTTTGTACATGTACTTATAGAAATAAAGATTTAAAAAATAAATAGTACTGGACTGACAGATTTCTTTTAAAAGACTTGAAAGTATGTACCATCAATAGGAGCTGGATTATGTCTCCAAATAACTCTTTTGACTTTAGAAGCATTCTTCTTTTCTTTCTGCATTATCTCTAACCTCTGGGCAGTGTAAGACCTCTGTCGATGGCCCACAAAGTCCATATCTGAAAACACAAACAAATATCAGAATCAACTTGCTAGAATACAACATACACAAGGTTTGTAACTGACTAATGAGAGTGTCCGTTAAATCAGAATACGTAACATTAAATAACAGCACTAATGAAGGCGCAGTTTCAAGAGTAGATATGACCGTGCTCCTGAGACCAGAGATCAATAAATCTGTCTATATGTGATAAGGGAGACGGGACCATGAGCTGTAAATCGACCCCTGCAAACAATTACGTGAGTACAGCTAGGCGAGTCCACACCTAAAGTATTCTACTGCATACCTAATATGATACTGTATAACTGTATACACAATTTAAATATATACTGCAACAGACATTGAAAATAAATAAGTTAAAAATTACAATTTACCTGTGATTTACATGTCGATCATAATGGACCCAATTAATCTTAAACACGTGCTGATAAGCTATGTAATACACACTATGATTTACTATACAATATGTCATTATATGGTGAGCAATCTCTCTCTCAACGCTGGAAAGGATATGAAAGTCAACAAAAGCCTTGATACATACCAATACAATATCTGAGGCTGGGGCTCACAGAAAAAAAAAAAATGTAGAGAAAAAGCAAACCTAATCTTAAATACGTTTCACCTTCACGAGGCCTTATCAAGAACTTGATAAAACTTCTTGTAGGTTAAATGTTGTACAGTATTCAATAAAGGTCTATTTTTGCCATGCATGTTCTTTTCCAGCATTTGTTGGCACACTGCTGATACCGTTTCATAAGTGCAACCATTTGCAAAATCAAGTAATACCCATCAGTATGATACATCATAAATAATTATCCATCCATCAGTTGACAGATGTTAAGGCTGGACTCCTCTTATATAAACCAACTTTAAAGTTACACTTATATCCAACTCTTGATACTGATGACACAATACAGAGTTATTTAACATACAAAGCTACCTATTCAAAAAGAATTCATAAAATATAAATATTAAACATTCATTACATAGATGGTTGTACATTTTTACATTTATTATTATTATTATTATTACTACTGTACAAAAATAAAATGCTAAACCCGAGTGGGTCATCCATCACAAGTGGTGGAGCTACAAACCTGAGGCTATATCAAGAGAGTGAGGTGGTGGCTCTTCCTGGTTATAAGGTGGAGAGTCAGTGTCAGCAAGGCATGGAAACTCCACCACTGGTGCTGCTGCTGGCTCCACCTGCACCACCACTTCACATACTCCTGCAAAACAGATAGGTAAGTGCATTCAGGTAGTTACATAATTACAACTATCTTACACAGTAACATGTGTAAATTATCTAAGATAATCCCCCTCCTAACAGTAGCCTCCTTCCTCAGCAACTTCCACCTGTGCCAGTCAACTCAAGTCAATAAAGGTAAAGTTCTAGTTTCTCGGGTCATTTATTTTATTAACAGGCATTATATAAATTACATAAGTGTTTTTATAGCATAAAAAATGATTACACTATATTGTGGACTGTTTTTGGGGGGTAACTTTTTGTGGCCCAGAACCAATTAATTACATTTACATGTACGTATTTCAATGGGAAATACTGATTCAGACATTGGATTTTTCGCAGTTCGAGCACCACCTAGGAACCAATAAAGTTCAAACACCAGGGTTCCACTGTATATCAAAATTTTATTTCTTGGTGTAAGTTGTCTTTATAATAAAATTAAATAGGTCTAAATCTTGGTGTCAGGGTACTGTTGTTAATAAGATATAGACTGACAGGTCTTCTTATATTCTTGGGAAAGCGCTAAATCCATATGGATGCCTGACAAATCTAAGAGTGGTCTTCAGGAATCTCAAAAGGTATTTCTATGCACTTTTTTACAACACATGCCAGACCAATCTAGGAGTACACAGAACCAGTATGGAATGCACACTTAAGGAAGCATGCTAGGAAACTAGAGAAAGTAAAGAAGTACACAACAAGCTGCCTTGTTCCTGAGTTATGGGGCATGAACTATGAGAAGATAATGGAACTGAATATAACATCATTGAAGTATAAAAGAACCAAGGGAGATATGATAACAAAATACTCAGGAATTTGACAGGGTAGACAGGAACGGGTTGTTTGAGAAGTGAGAAATGAGAACTTGAGGACACAGCTGCAGGGATGTTAAGTAGTATTTCTTCAGTCTCAGGGTGGTTAGAAAATGGAATGATCTCAGTGAAGAAGTGGTGGAGGCAGGCTCCATGCACAGCTTTGAGAGCAGGTATGATAAGACCCATGAGGAAAGAAGGGCATGAATCAGGCAAGCAGCAAGTTGAGAGGCAGGGCCAGGAGCTGAGATTTAACCCCTGTGAACACTCCTCCAGCACCTGTATAAATACAAATACAAATTTGATTTCACTGCAAGTTTACATTGAGAGTATGTAATTACAATAATGAGTTGCAGTGCAAAGAGAGCCACTATCATGCCATGGCATTATGAGCAGACTAAATTTAATGGCTTACAGACTACTTAATACTAGAGAAATTGATCATAGTTTGATTAAGTTGTACATCTGTTTTGATTTATAGCAGACAGTAAGTTTACTCAAATTAACAATCTGTAGGAATGGGATGTAAATATATAAGTTTATTCTGGTATAGGTACACATAAATACAGTTACATAAATTAGATTAGATCTTAATGGAAGGGTAACTCCAATTCCCTGGACCAAAAACCCTTCACCAGCATCGAAGAACTCCCTTTCCCCTTGAAGGGTGAATTGAGAGTGGGTGCCCCTGAGGGCAAAGACCATGGTCACCACCAAGCATGACCACCTCACACAGGTCACCACCAAGCATGACCACCTCACCACAGGTCACCACCAAGCATGACCACCTCACCACAGGTCACCACCAAGCATGACCACCTCACCACAGGTCACCACCAAGCATGACCACCTCACCACAGGTCACCACCAAGCATGACCACCTCACCACAGGTCACCACCAAGCATGACCACCTCACCACAGGTCACCACCAAGCATGACCACCTCACCACAGGTCACCACCAAGCATGACCACCTCACCACAGGTCACCACCAAGCATGACCACCTCACCACAGGTCACCACCAAGCATGACCACCTCACCACAGGTCACCACCAAGCATGACCACCTCACCACAGGTCACCACCAAGCATGACCACCTCACCACAGGTCACCACCAAGCATGACCACCTCACCACAGGTCACCACCAAGCATGACCACCTCACCACAGGTCACCACCAAGCATGACCACCTCACCACAGGTCACCACCAAGCATGACCACCTCACCACAGGTCACCACCAAGCATGACCACCTCACCACAGGTCACCACCAAGCATGACCACCTCACCACAGGTCACCACCAAGCATGACCACCTCACCACAGGTCACCACCAAGCATGACCACCTCACCACAGGTCACCACCAAGCATGACCACCTCACCACAGGTCACCACCAAGCATGACCACCTCACCACAGGTCACCACCAAGCATGACCACCTCACCACAGGTCACCACCAAGCATGACCACCTCACCACAGGTCACCACCAAGCATGACCACCTCACCACAGGTCACCACCAAGCATGACCACCTCACCACAGGTCACCACCAAGCATGACCACCTCACCACAGGTCACCACCAAGCATGACCACCTCACCACAGGTCACCACCAAGCATGACCACCTCACCACAGGTCACCACCAAGCATGACCACCTCACCACAGGTC
Organism: Cherax destructor; assembly: GCA_009830355.1. Classification (NCBI taxonomy): domain Eukaryota; kingdom Metazoa; phylum Arthropoda; class Malacostraca; order Decapoda; family Parastacidae; genus Cherax; species Cherax destructor. The sequence goes on from WNWK01000703.1 coordinate 6,820, forward strand.
ACCACCAAGCATGACCACCTCACCACAGGTCACCAACAAGCATGACCACCTCACCACAGGTCACCACCAAGCATGACCACCTCACCACAGGTCACCACAAAGCATGACCACCTCACCACAGGTCACCACAAAGCATGACCACCTCACCACAGGTCACCACCAAGCATGACCACCTCACCACAGGTCACCACCAAGCATGACCACCTCACCACAGGTCACCACCAAGCATGACCACCTCACCACAGGTCACCACCAAGCATGACCACTTCACCTCAGGTCACACCAGTGGTCACCACCAAGCATGATCACCTCACCACAAGTCACCACCAAGCATGACCACCTCACCACAGGTCACACCAGTGGTCACCACCAAGCATGACCACCTCACCACCACTCACAAGGGGCCACACCAGCAAGCCTCACCAACCTGTGTCATCGCTGGTCACGTAAGAGTTCTGTATATGAGAGACAATCCATTGTCTGTCGTCATAGGTTGCCATTTCTGAGGTATGAGAGAGTGTGAGGGAGGGACGGTCATGCGGCCGCCGCCGCCACAACACACGCCATCATTGTTAACTTTTACTCTGGACAGTCTGCACCTCACTACCTCCACTCAATACACTCATCTACACTCACAATGTCTTTCCATATATCTTTCCCGTCTTTCTAAGATTAAATCTATTAACTAGATCTATGTTTTTGTTTAATTAGGGCGCTCAGTTTTAAAATATAGTTAAATTTGCATGTGATGTGTGCTGCTATTAATTTATCCAAAGTAAAAAAAAACATAAGACGATCAGCTGTTATTCAGTATTTTGAAAAGTTATATATGATTATTTTATTATTTTGGCTGATCTATATAGCTAAGTAATAAGTGTGTGTATGTCCCTCGTACTGCATTTCTATATCTCCCTCTCAGTATCAGTATCTTTGCCTCTGAAGATTTAAAAGTGTGATTACCAGTTTGTGTTTCCCCAGACGAGCTCTAATTCTTGGACCCGTCTATTAAACAATGATTGATATTACAAGGACCCCAATGGAAATAAGTCACTTTGTCTGACTTTTTTGGGGTTATCCTAGATAATTTACACATATGTTACTATGTATGATAATTGTACTTATGTGAACCTGTACTTAAATAAATTTACTTATTTACATGTTTATTTTTTAACCCCTGTGTAAAGTCACCCTTGATTACTGTGGCATTGTCTACCTCAGTCCACTTTAATTAGTTTTCACACTGAAGACAACTTTCTTGCTATCTCCTCGACTCAGGTGTGTTTGAAGTTTTCCAGTCATGTCCTGTAATATATGTTCCATTACTATAATAATAATAATAATATATTTATTTACTACAAGTACATGTACAAGGTATACAGACCATAGATGACATCAATGACATACTACTATATAGAAAGCCGCTTGTTATGCTGAGCATTTCGGACAAATTGGGTCAGTTTTGTCCCAGGATGCGACCCACACCAGTCCACTAACACCCAGGTACCCATTTTAAACTGATGGGTGAACATAGACAACCGGTATAAAGAAACGCCCAATGTTTCTACCATCGATAAATAACAAAAAGGCACAATACCGTGACTGGAACAATACACAAATAACCCTACTTCCAACTTTCACAGTCGCCGTCTGGTTGAATCCTCCCTTATACACAACTTTCCTTGTATGAATCTTAGTCGTGGCTTTGTCTCTGTAGATGCCTTCCTTTCCCACTACATTGTTAAATGCTTCAAACTTCAGAACACCCGTGACTTAACCTGATTCTTTTTTTCCCCTGCTACCTGCTGCTATGTATGATAATCTATGTAAATGTATTTGTGTATACATGAATAAACTTACTTACCCTCTTCCCCTTTCCTCTTTCTCCTTTGGGTTTTCTTTCCTCTGCCTTGGGTATTTGGTCCATTATTATTATTATTATTTTCCTCCCTCTGTGTTCTTGTTCCTACCCTTTGTGGGCCCCTAGCTCCCTTGCAGTGTTCCTCTTTCTTAGTCTCTGTGGGCCCCTAGCTCCCTACTCACTCCTAGCCATTCCCACTATTTTTAAAGATACAAAAAGTATTTCCTTCAGTGACACTACTGACTAGTTTGTTAAGCTCAGCCACATCTCTATTGTAGTGCTTTCTTATATCAGTACTAAATTCATTTATCGTATGGCCTATTTTAGTGTCATCAGCAAACTTATGTCACTGCTTTTTCTCCCTATATATGTCGTTTATGTAGATCGTGAACAACAAGGGTCTCAGTACTGACCCCCAGTGGCACACCACTTGTAGCGGGTCCCCTTAACCATGTGCAGCAGCTGCTTATTTCATCAGTCACCTGTGTGGTACTCTATCAAAGGCCTTACTGAAATCCGTGTACATAATATCGTATTCTATATCTTCGTCTACAGCCTTGAATACTTCAGTGAAAAGTTAGTAAATTCATGAGGCAAGAACGTCCCTTTGTTAAACCGTTTTGAGATTCATTGATCAAATTATATCTTTCAAGGTGGTTTCAAATTGCTTACACTGTTATTGATACTAATAACTTACCTACAATTGAGGTTAGGCTATTTGGTTCATGATATGAAGCTAAGGACCTATTTTTGTCTTGAAAATGGGTATCACATCTGTCATTTTCCACTTACCTGGTCCGATACCTGTTTGTAGTGATCTGTTGAAGAGACTAGGCTAATGGTTTGCTAATTTCCTCTTTGCTTTCCTTTAGAACCCTTGAAAATAGCTTGTCAGAGCCGAGTGACCTGTTTGGTTTCAAGGTGTCCCGTAGTTCGATTGCTATCACACTCAGCACACACTAAGGTCTGTGGTTCGATCCCCGGTACGGGTGAAAACATTAGGACGTGTTTCCATAAGACACCTGCTGTCCCTCTTCACCCATCAGTGTAAAATGGGTACCTGGGTGTTAGTGGACTGGTGTGGGTCGCATCCTGGGACAAAACTGACCTAATTTGCCCGAAATGCTCAGCATAACAAGCGGCTTTCTATATAGTAGTATGTCATTGATGTCAGCTATGGTCTGTATACCTTGTAAATGAACTTGTAGAAATAAATATATTATTATTGTATATTTCCAGACAATAGGACGCAGTTCACTAGATGGAGTAAAGGACATGGTGGAAACTTTAGATACACTGAGTGGAGGGATGACATCCTGAAATACACAGCATGCTAGTGGCTTTCTTTTGTGTTTAACAATATTTTATTACAAGTAAACTACATTTTGTATACTGCAGAAAAAAGTAAAGTTACCGGTTTGTTTGTTTATTGAGTTTTCCTGGATTACTAGGCTTTTGTGTAACTAGCAAGAGGTGTAGTAGCCAGGGGCGTTTTTGTAGTAACCAGTGTTGTGTAGCAGCTAGAGGCTAATATGTAGCAGCCAGAGGCTACCATGTAGCAGCCAGAGGCTACCATGTAGCAGCCAGAGCTTACTATGTAGCAGCCAGAGGCTACCATGTAGCAGCCAGAGCTTACTATGTAGCAGCCAGAGGCTACCATGTAGCAGCCAGAGCTTACTATGTAGCAGCCAGAGGCTACCATGTAGCAGCCAGAGCTTACTATGTAGCAGCCAGAGGCTACCATGTAGCAGCCAGAGCCTACTATGTAGCAGCCAGAGGCTACTATATAGTAGCCAGAGGCGATGCGTAGGATTTCTGTGTTGGCGCCTGATGCCACAAGGTCGGCCACTGTGTTGATAAGTGATATTAACCCCACAACTCTCCACAAGAGTCTCAAGAGCTCAGTTGTCTGTTGACTACAGTAGAGGGCGGAGCGTCGCAGCTCTCCTGGTTTCAAAGCAACGAGGCTAATTCTTTATGTCTTGTATAACAAAGAAGGAAGGTATGTATAGAAGAATTGTTTACTAATAGAAATATAGCCTGTCGATTTGGGTTATCCTAGGTAAACTACGCATATACTGATTTGTATGATAATATATGTAACTATATATGTGTACCTATATCTGAATAAACTTACTAGCCATTAATATTATAAATATTCATTAGCTTTAGGTCCCTTCGCTGTATAACCCCTGTGGTTTAGCGCTCTATTTGATTATAATAATAATAATAATTTAGGTCCCTTGATGTTCGTAAGACATTTGAGATTAGTTAAGTTCAATATTTTTATTATTTACCCGTTACCAATGGTGTGGGCGTTAGTTAAAAGATTATAGGCACATAATGGGTCCAGGGACTGTACCTCAACTTTACAAAGGCACATAATGGGTCCAGGGACTGTACCTCAACATTACAGAGGCACACAATGGGCCCAATTGACTGGGCCCCAAAGTTTTGATAGCTAAATAAGTTAGTGGTAATGAACTATGCGGTAGTCACAACATACCCATGCTGTGGGTGGTAGTCAATACATACCCATGCTGTGGGTAGTAGTCACTACATACCCATGCTGTGGGTGGTAGTCACCACATACCCATGCTGTGGGTGGTAGTCACTACATACCCATGCTGTGGGTAGTAGTCACCACATACCCATGCTGTGGGTGGTAGTCACCACATACCCATGCTGTGGGTGGTAGTCACCACATACCCATGCTGTGGGTGGTAGTCACCACATACCCATGCTGTGGGTGGTAGTCACCACATACCCATGCTGTGGGTGGTAGTCACCACATACCCATGCTGTGGGTGGTAGTCACCACATACCCATGCTGTGGGTGGTAGTCACCACATACCCATGCTGTGGGTGGTAGTCACCACATACCCATGCTGTGGGGGGTAGTCACCACATACCCATGCTGTGGGGGGTAGTCACCACATACCCATGCTGTGGGGGGTAGTCACCACATACCCATGCTGTGGGGGGTAGTCACCACATACCCATGCTGTGGGTGGTAGTCACCACATACCCATGCTGTGGGTGGTAGTCACCACATACCCATGCTGTGGGTGGTAGTCACCACATACCCATGCTGTGGGTGGTAGTCACCACATACCCATGCTGTGGGTGGTAGTCACCACATACCCATGTGTGGGTGGTAGTCACCACATACCCATGCTGTGGGTGGTAGTCACCACATACCCATGCTGTGGGTGGTAGTCACCACATACCCATGCTGTGGGTGGTAGTCACCACATACCCATGATGTGGGTGGTAGTCACCACATACCCATGCTGTGGGTGGTAGTCACCACATACCCATGCTGTGGGTGGTAGTCACCACATACCCATGCTGTGGGTGGTAGTCACCACATACCCATGCTGTGGGTGGTAGTCACCACATACCCATGCTGTGGGTGGTAGTCACCACATACCCATGCTGTGGGTGGTAGTCACCACATACCCATGCTGTGGGTGGTAGTCACCACATACCCATGCTGTGGGTGGTAGTCACCACATACCCATGCTGTGGGTGGTAGTCACCACATACCCATGCTGTGGGTGGTAGTCACCACATACCCATGCTGTGGGTGGTAGTCACCACATACCCATGCTGTGGGTGGTAGTCACCACATACCCATGCTGTGGGTGGTAGTCACCACATACCCATGCTGTGGGTGGTAGTCAAAAGATACAGAGGTACAAAATGGGTCCAGGAACTGGGACACAACATTGCTTGCTGAACAAGTTACAGTAACAGTCAACTACTGTATTCACAAATGTATTAAATCGGTATCAATATTAATGATTTGTTTGCACAATAAATTTAGTGACGAAGACATTACAGTTAAGCATTATTTAACGTTACATAAATTATGTTGAACTTTTTTTTTTTTATATTTTATTTAAAAACTGTAGGAATACATATACAATAAACAGAGCGCCAACAGGCATACAACGTAACAAAGCAATTACGTAATATATAATCAACACGTAAACAAAGAACCCGTCATCACATAATAGAAACCTGTGCCACGTACAATTAAACCTTATTCACCCACATACATCGAAGTTAGAAAGGTACATTATATACATTGGATAACAAGTCTTGCATGTAATATATCCAGTTGTTAAGATGCATAATATATATAGTATTATGTTGAACTAAGTCCAGTTATAGTGAACAAATGAGAGAGAGAGAGATAGAGAGAGAGAGATTGATTGATTGATTTTAGATTTTGCCTCCGAAGTGGCTAGTTTATTGTGCACCCCATATCCATCCTGTGGACGGTAGCGCAAGAGCATATGGATACACAAAAGGCCTAGGCACTAGGCCCCAAAGGGGTTAACAATTGTACATTTGGGTTTATATCTACATTTCAATTATCTGTTACAAGCAAATTTAGGAAATTTGCTTAGTACAACTGGCATCTTTATTTCATGAATAAGATATCTTGACATGTCACATAGGTTATTATACTGTCTCTCTATATTCCTCAATAAGTGGACAATTAAGCACATAGTGTTCAAGACAGTGACCATATGCCTGATCACATAATTTGCATTTAGTTTGATCATCATCTGTGTCTCCCAAACTGTCAGAAGTACTTGTAGCCAAGCCTAAGCCTGGCCACTACAACATCAGTCAGTCTGTTCACATTGCAAGTTGCTCCACAAACATGCCCATCTGTGCTCGCATTATCATGAGCACAGATAGGCACGTTCATGGAAATTAATTTGGATTTATATCTACAGTTCATTTATCTAGAGAGAGAGATGTGAAACTTTTCCTTCTAATGCAATCTCCTACTTTTTCCTTGTAATACAATCTCATCCTCTGACAGCGCTACTTCTATTACTACTACTTGTACTGCTACTATTACTACTAGTACTGCTACTACTACTAATAGTACTGCTACTACTACTACTAGTGCTGCTGCTGCTAATAATAATAATAATCCTACCAACCTAGTCTCAGCTTACTACATAATATATTTCCTAGTAATCCTGTACTGAGATTACACATGAGATTAATTTCATATACTCAGTCATATAGTCTCCGTGTAATGTTACTTAAAAATGTAAACAATAGTGAGTGGAGTAGTGTGGACTCTAAGGAAGAATGCCAGAAAACTACAGACCTATCTCCCTACTCGAAGTCGTTGGCAAAGTCTTCGAAAAAATCATCTCCAACAGACTGAACTACTACATGGAATTCAATCACCTCTTCACCGAAAAACAGTTTGGCTTCAGGTCCCACCGCGGAACGCAGCATGCTATCAACATCATCTATGATGCTGTGGATAGCCTGAGGAACCAAGGAAACCTGGCCCTAATTGCAACTAGGGACGTTCACAAAGCCTTCGACAGCCTCTGGCACGATGGGCTTATATTCAAACTTGCCGACCTACCAGACCACAACTGGACCTTTCTCGGGCTCATATTCAATTTCCTAACAGGCAGAAGCATCATCCCCAACTTTAATGGCAAATCTGCAGTACCATTCACCCCAACAGCTGGAGTACCACAAGACTCATGCCTTAGCCCCATACTCTTCAATATTTATGTAAATGACCTCCCACAACCTGAACACAATGATACCATCATCACCCAATTTGCAGACGATGTCATCCATGTAGTGTCATCCACCCCCAAATCAGGTGCAACAAAACACAGGAGAGTAATAGAGAAAATGAATGAGGAATTACGAAGAACAGCTAACTGGGAGAAAAAGTGGAGAATCACAACTAATCCAGAAAATGTCCTCATCAGCACCATCGGCTGTCTCCCATTTACCATAGAAGGCAAAGGAGGTATCTCCATAAGAGATTCACGTGTCGGTATCAGAAACCCTAACAAGATCCTGGGATACGAGATCGACAGATTGCTCCACTCCACTTCCCACATTACTCAAAAAGTGAACCTAGCTAAAGCCGCCTCGGCCAACTATTCAGATTCAAAGAAGCCCTCCCCACATCAAGAAGCACCTCTATAAGATGATGATCAGACCTTTGTTAGAATACCCCTGTGTACCCATATCACTAACAACTAAAACCAACATGCTGCGGCTTCAACGGGTCCAGAACAAAGCCCTCCGATTTATCACTGGGACCAGATTCAGAGACAGAATCAGGATGGAAGACCTGCATATTCAACAAGACATCGCTGCAATTAATGTCAGAATAGACAAACTAAAGAAGAGACAGCTATACGACATGCAAGAACTCTTATGTACCTGATAGAGAAAACCCCCCTCAACCAGTAAACACTACCGACTATGTCATCAACACACCTCCCCACCGAACCCAAAGAATGACCCTGCAACAGAGTTAGACGTTTCATTCACAACGACAACTACCCACGACCAAGAATCCTGTGTGACCTCCCCGTTGAACCAGAAGAGTGGATACCACCAGACCCAGTCTACGTCCAACAACGAAGATAAATGCTCCCCATCTATGGGTGACCTACCTTTATCAAACTACATCTTACAACTAACCTTGTAACACTCACGAACTTCCTATTATAGGACACCACCTCAGAAACTGCTTGACCAGCTCAGGGCTAGCCACCAACAACATCGAAAGCCCAGCAACTACCACCTGTTGCAGCAGCCTTGCCTCCAACCTCCCAAAAAAAAAAAAAAAAAATGCAAATCTTATGCATTCTTCCAACTCAGTAGCATGCTGGGATACAGCTGTATATCAGTGTGCAACTGATGGGCAGTAGGTATACCCACCTCATAAAATTAACTCATGAATAAGTTTACATACACACACACACTTATTAAATTGCGCCAAAGTGGTTAGGCCACTTTAATTTATAACCCCACCTCCCCCCTCCCCCCTCCCAACCATTTCCCATGTTTCCATCCTTACCCATCCTTCTTCCTTCCCCATCTTACCGACGCTCAGGTCAAATCAAGTTCAAGTGCCAACACTAGGACATTTTTTACTGGAAACTTTTAGGTTCCCTGGACCTTGGTCACTTCGTATGTACATTTGGAGTTAAAGAGTTTATCCACTGATATCTTTTAATTATTAACTTGGCGGATGGGGTAAGCCAGTGGAAGGTCTAGGTCACATGACCAAAAACTGTAGTAACTAGTCATGGTACGACTTAAGATCCGCGCCAGGAACAATTTTGGTCTGTTTCCTGACAAGCCTAAGCTAACCTAACATACTATGCATTTAGAGTGATAAGTGGTCCTTAATTATTTACAGGGATAGTTTAGAATGTGGTCCCACTACAACTACTGTGTCATCAGTACTCTACTCGTTGCTGTTCGCCTCGTCCTGGCCACTCACAGCTCTCGTGAAGGTGAGTCTTAACTTCTTAAACCAAAAAGAAAAAAAAATCACGCGCAGGTATGGTAAATAAAACAATTGGAGGGTGTTCCGGGGGTCAACGCCCCCACAGCCGGTCCATGACCAGGACGTGGGACCCCTCAAGATGTGTCAGGAAATTACTAGTCAACCACACCCAGCACGTTGAAGATGTGACAGAAATTGACTTGAGTACTTGACAGCACTGTTCCTGGAGGATCATGCACGCCCTGTAAATCTACATTATTATTACAATAAAAAAGAAGCGCTAAACCCACTAGGGTCATACAGCCTGTAAATCTAGAAATTTGGTCTCTGTGCTAGCCTGAAGAAGGACCATATAGGCCAACTGGGTCAAGGGAAGCGCTCAGATACAGCAAGGGAGCTCCTTGGAAAGTCTGAAATGAGCCATAATTTTTACCTATGAGTCAAGCTTCTGATAAGGTGCCTACTGCTCAGTTGTCAGGCCAGCTACCCCTAAGAGCCAGTACTTATCAGAGCCAATACTTGGTATTAACTATCCTGTATTATCTCCCATTGGGTTTTTCCTGCTCTAACCGCCTATGTGAATAAAGACGATATGGGATGGCCTGGTGCTCTGTCGACCCTAGGGTGGGACTGGGGTAGTACCTGCGTTTCACAAAACCATGTCATAGTGGTCCAGTAGTTGAGAGAGGCTGGAGCGACCCGCTCTAAACCCATGCTGGCCTGGGTTGTGCAACTGATCGGAATTCAAGTGGGCGATCTTGCTTCTTAGAAACCTTTCAAAAGATTTTATGACGTGGGACGTTAGTGCTATCGGTCTGTAATTCTTTGCAATTGCTCTACTGCCTCCTTTGTGGAGTGGGGCTAAATCAGTTTTTTTAGTGGCCGTTCTTGTTGAACACGGAGTTCCACAAGTCTGGACCAGGGGCAGAGTGCATGGGCATGTCATCTATTTCTGTGGCGTTAGGATTATATCAGAAATTCTTGAATTAACCAAATTTTGAGTCTGTCATAAAAAAATCATTTAGATTGTCGACCCTTAGTCTGATTAACGGCTCATTAAACGCAAGAGTCATATTGAGACTTCAATATCTCACTCATTTCTTTGATGTCATCTGTGTAATCCCCATCTCGTTTAAGCAAAGGCAAAAATAATTTCATTTATCGTTTTAAGGTCTTCCTTTGTTTCTTTGCTCAAGTATGATTCCTTAACCCATAGGAGAGCGTGAATATTATTTTCTTTTGATATTGCCAGTAACAGGCTCAGCGTTCCTAATAACATGCAAGAGAAAGAGAACACATGAAAAAAAAGCAGCTCTCATTGCACTATATCATTCTCTTATCTACCCTTATCTCACCTATGGAATCAGTGCATGGGGCTCAACAACATTAAATCACCTTAGACCACTCATAACCCAGCAAAAGGCTGCAGTCAGGATGATGATAAATTTCCACTCTAGACAACATACTCCACCTATATTCAGAACATTAAAACTACTCACCGTAAAAAATATTCACACCTATTCATGTGCCATCTACATACATAAAACTCTACATGCTAATATCAACCCTCCGCTCAAAATTCTCCTCAACAACTTTAATAGGTCCCACGACCATGACAAAAGACACAGATCACTATTTGACATACCCCGAGTCCATACTAACCAATGTAAAAATTCTATGCACATAAAGGGCCCCAGAATCTGGAATTCACTACCAGTAAATATTAAGTTAACCTTGTCCGAAAATCAATTCAAGACTCTTCTCAAAAATCACCTACTCACACTATACTAAATACTCATACTGTAACAAACTTTCAAACCCAATGTTATTTTACTTAAGATAATCTCAATTTATATGTCATCAACCTTAACACTTGTTCAATATCATATCATCATATTGTTCATTTAAATATTATAGTATCATCATTTTGTTAAATAGAAATAAAATATATAACTAGTTACTTAAATCCCAGTATGACTCAGTCTTTAGCGAGCCACTAACCAGACTGAAAATCGAAAACCTAAATGATTTTTTCATGAGAGTGCCACAGAACTTGACAGACGCATGCCTTTCTGACATCATCACTACGCCAAATGACTTTGAAAAGGCAATAAATGACATGCCCATGCACTCCGCTCCAGGCCCAGACTCATGGAACTCCGTGTTCATCAAGAACTGCAAGAAGCCCCTATCACATGCTTTTAACATCCTATGGAGAGGGAGCATGGACACTGGGATCGTCCCGCAGCTACTAAAAACAACAGACATAGCCCCGCTCCACAAAGGGGGCAGTAAAGCAATAGCAAAGAACTACAGACCAATTGCGCTAACGTCCCATATCATAAAAATCTTTGAAAGGGTTCTAAGAAGCAAGATCGCCACCCATCTTGATACCCATCAATTGCACAACCCAGGACAGCATGGGTTTAGAGCAGGCCGCTCCTGTCTGTCCCAACTACTGGACCACTACGACAAGGTCCTAGATAAACAGAATGCAGATGTTATATACACAGATTTTGCAAAAGCCTTTGACAAGTGTGACCATGGTGTAATAGCACACAAAATGCGTGATAAAGGAATAACAGGAAAAGTTGGTAGATGGATTTATAATTTCCTAACACATAGAACACAAAGAGTAGTAGTCAACAGAGTAAAGTCTGAGGCAGCTACTGTGAAAAGCTCTGTTCCACAAGGCACAGTACTTGCTCCCATCCTATTCCTCATCCTCATATCAGACATTGACAGGGATATAAGCCACAGTGCTGTGTCTTCCTTTGCAGATGACACCCGAATCTGTATGACAGTGTCCACCGTTGAAGACACTGCAAGACTCCAAGCAGACATAAACCAAATCTTTAAATGGGCTGCAGAAAACAATATGAAGTTCAATGATGAGAAATTTCAATTACTCAGATACGGAAAACGTGAAGAAATTAAAATCTCATCGGAGTACAAAACTAATTCCAACCACACAATAGAGCGAAAAACTAATGTCAAAGACCTGGGAGTGTTCATGTCAGAGGATCTCACCTTCAAGGACCATAACAATGTAGCAATTGCATCTGCTCGAAAAATGACAGGATGGATAATGAGAACCTTCAAAACCAGGGATGCCAAGCCCATGTTGACACTGTACAGATCGCTTGTTCTATCTAGGCTGGAATATTGCTGCACACTAACTGCACCTTTCAAGGCGGGTGAAATTGCTGACCTTGAAAATGTGCAGAGAACCTTCACGGCACGCATAAGTGCGATAAACCACCTCAACTACTGGGAACGCTTGAAGTTCCTAAACCTGTACTCTCTAGAACGCAGGCGGGAGAGATACATTATTATATACACATGGAAAATTCTCGAGGGCTTAGTACCAAACTTGCACACAAAAATCACTCCCTACGAAAGCAAAAGACTCGGCAGGCGATGTAACATTCCCCCAATGAAGAGCAGGGGTGCCACTAGCACGTTGAGGGACAACACAATAAGTGTGAGGGGCCCAAGATTGTTCAACTGCCTCCCAGCATACATCAGGGGGATTACCAACAAGCCCCTGGCTGTCTTCAAGCAGGCACTGGACAGGCACCTCAAGTCGGTACCTGATCAGCCGGGCTGTGGTTCGTACGTTGGACTGCGTGCAGCCAGCAGTAACAGCCTGGTTGATCAGGCTCTGGTCCAACAAGAGGCCTGGTCACGGACCGGGCCGCGGGGGCGTTGACCCCTGGAATTCTCTCCAGGTAGATTCCAGGTAGATTGTTATTATACTAGTATAGCATCAACATATTGTAACTTGAATTAAAATATACAACTAGACTAAACTCAACCAATTTCTCTTGTATTGTCTTTTTATTGTATGTATAATCAGATTGAAATTTTAAATAATACAGAACTAGAATAAACTCAATCAATTTCTCTAGCATTAAGTCTTTAGGGAATAAGTCTTTAGAATAAGCTGCCCCTAATGCCATGGCATGCCAGTGGCTCTCCTTGCATTACAGTTTTATAATTGTAACTACCAATAACAATGTACACTTGTAACATGCATTGAAATAAAAATATTATTATTATTATTATTATTATTATTATTATTATTATTATTATTATTATTACTTGGAAGTTCAAGTCGAGGATATCCCGTGAGAACTATCAACTTTTGTGTAGATTAAGAACTATCTTGTATAAACTGGATGTATTAGTCAAGGATAGAAGAGCAGAATGCTCATGCTTCTCGACAGTCTTTAATCTAGATAGGAGAGAGAGAGAGAGAGAGAGAGAGAGAGAGAGAGAGAGAGAGAGAGAGAGAGAGAGAGAGAGAAAGAAAATGAATGAGTATTAGATTAACAAAATTAAAACTATTACTGCTAATGATATAATAAAAATAACAATCACTTCTTAACAGACGAAACAAAGGGACGAGGATGAGGCTTCCTGTCTTTTCTGATTGCACGACCACAGATACTCACGTCTACATTTCCAGAGACTCCATTTAGCAACGAATTTATTTTGTTTGAGAGTTGCATTATACACCCCATACTCATCCTTTGGGCGACATTTTAGAAATATTTCAGTAAAAAACATGGGTCCAGCGGCTGGGCCCCGATACGAGTTGCAAACTCGTACAGTCTGGCTGTATGGTTAATTACAAAGCCTGAATGTGTGTCATGTTTAGGAAGTTTATATAAGGAAATTTTAAAACACGAGGGGTATAAAAATTACAAGAAAATTTCACTGCATTGCATCCAAGAACAAAGACGGATCACTGGTGCAATCTCAGTGGTAAAGCAAAAGTTGGTTCACTTGTCTGAGAACGCCGTCTGAGCGGTCGATAACATTAGATATACGAAGCTTGGTAGATTTTTTGGGTTCACACTCTCGGGTTCAGTCACGGTCAGGGCGAGACGTACTGACAGGTGCCCTAACATTGTAACCAGATATAAACATGATAATAATTAATACATAAATAACCCATACGTAAGAGAGAGAGAGAGAGAGGGGGGGGAGAGAGAGGGAGGCTGAGGCTGAGGCTGACGACGACGTTTCGGTCCAAGTAAGACCGACACGTCGTCATAAAGCTTCTTTCTTCTATGTGCGGGTTATTTATGTATTGTTCCAATAGTTCATTACCAGTGTAACTTGTTTACCTGCCAAAACTCCGCGGTCCGGTCCCTGGATCCATTATGTGCCACGGCAATGTTTTGACTCCCGCCCACGGGATGGGCATGGGGTGCATAATAAAGAAATTAAAGCAGCCTCTAGCCCTTGTTCACCTATCAACAGATACTCAAGTAGGAATTAGTTGGGTGTTGTGAACCACATTGAACGGAAAGACATCAGATCCTCATCTGAAGTAAGCCACATTGTTTGGCTTGCCTGGGTTATCCTGGGTTTAATTTGCTCTTCGGGGTTAATATTCCGTATAAAGCTTTCCCGTCGTTTCTACCTCATTTCCCACAGTTTCTGTCTTGTTGCAGCTGCATCTTGCACGGTGGAGAGGCGCTGTGTTTTTGAAGAAAATTCTTTATCTTTTTTATATTATTAGCAAAATAATTCACGTATATTGAGACAGTGGCTGAAGACTGTATCCTGAAGACTGTATCTCTGAAGACTGTATCTCTGAAGACTGTATCTCTGAAGACTGTATCTCTGAAGACTGTATCTCTGAAGACTGTATCTCTGAAGACTGTATCTCTGAAGACTGTATCTCTGAAGACTGTATCTCTGAAGACTGTATCTCTGAAGACTGTATCTCTGAAGACTGTATCTCTGAAGACTGTATCTCTGAAGACTGTATCTCTGAAGACTGTATCTCCTGAAGACTGTATCTCTGAAGACTGTATCTCTGAAGACTGTATCTCTGAAGACTGTATCTCTGAAGACTGTATCTCTGAAGACTGTATCTCTGAAGACTGTATCTCTGAAGACTGTATCTCTGAAGACTGTATCTCTGAAGACTGTATCTCTGAAGACTGTATCTCTGAAGACTGTATCTCTGAAGACTGTATCTCTGAAGACTGTATCTCTGAAGACTGTATCTCTGAAGACTGTATCTCTGAAGACTGTATCTCTGAAGACTGTATCTCTGAAGACTGTATCTCTGAAGACTGTATCTCTGAAGACTGTATCTCTGAAGACTGTATCTCTGAAGACTGTATCTCTGAAGACTGTATCTCTGAAGACTATCCTGAAGACTATCCCTGAAGACTGTATCCCTGAAGACTGTATCCCTGAAGACTGTATCCCTGAAGACTGTATCCCTGAAGACTGTATCCCTGAAGACTGTATCCCTGAAGACTGTATCCTGAAGACTGTATCCTGAAGACTGTATCCTGAAGACTGTATCCTGAAGACTGTATCCCTGAAGACTGTATCCTGAAGACTGTATCCCTGAAGACTGTATCCCTGAAGACTGTATCCCTGAAGACTGTATCCCTGAAGACTGTATCCTGAAGACTGTATCCCTGAAGACTGTATCCCTGAAGACTGTATCCTGAAGACTGTATCCTGAAGACTGTATCCTGAAGACTGTATCCCTGAAGACTGTATCCCTGAAGACTGTATCCTGAAGACTGTATCCTGAAGACTGTATTCTGAAGACTGTATCCTGAAGACTGTATCCTGAGGACTGTATCCCTGAAGACTGTATCCTGAAGACTGTATCCAAAACTGCTTATACCTGAAGAAATGTACATCACATAACACTCTTTCTCCGTACTCCAAAACACTTGAAAAAGTTCAATATCGCTCCACAGGATTTTGACATATAGGAAATTATCTTAAAAACCTTGATGCACGATGAAACTTGCCTTAATACCTTGAAAAAATGCCTTTACCTAGAACACACTTAACGACTGATTATCTCCCATTTACCTAATAACGGCTTGTTCCCTAAGGGTTTAGCGCTCCCACCCATGAATAATAGTGTTATTTCTGATGATTTTGAACCTCAAGAGTTCAGCATACAGCATTCATATATCCTCAGGACGAGGGCGTATGCCAGTTCTTTGAAATATAACTGAGGCATTTATACGCTAAATATTTTTTTTTCCTTCTGTCCTCACCGCGTCCTGTTTTACGGCACTCCACAGTAAGGATAAGGTCCGGCCCTGAGTGTGGGCGCTAGGGGCGCAGGGCACCAGGAGCGCGGCCCTTAGAGGTGCACGGGGGAAGGTATAACGCATCAGGGGGCCCCTGACTGAAAAAAAATCCCAAAATGCCGACAAATAGGAGACCTTTTAGTTCCAGACTGAGAGCCTGGAACGCGACCCTCAAATATTTACAGACTGAAATAATAATAATAATAATAATAATAATAATAATAATAATAATAATAATAATAATAATAATAATATAATGTTTGTCAGGAACAGAGTCTTGCGTGAGAAACATCAGTGTGGAAGAGTCTGACATCAGCGTCAGGTATGAGGTTCACCTGGACCAGCAGTGCTCTCTAGGTGAGTTACACTCGCTAATTAGTCCTTCATTTGCATACACATCTTTGTTATTATGCTTCTCCCAGTTGAAAATGTATCATAGTCTTTCGAAGATGTATCATATTCTTTTGAAGATGACTCTCTCATGTTCGTTCATTTAAAGACATGTCTAATTCCGCACACAGGCGCCTCACACGAATGGACCTTTTACGTCGTCAGCTGCGACACTAAAAAGAAATTCTTAGAGATGTATACTACCAAGGAGGTAATGTGGTCTCTTTCATGTCTTCCCCTACCTTCACTTGGCTTGGTAACCCCTGCAGGCTTGATAAGCCAAGAAAGCCAGAGGCAGTGTCAGTAATAACGGTAGAATTACCAACAAAATGTCAACTAAATGGACACGGATGCAACTAGTGTGACGTTTTTATTGTGGCAACGTTTCGCTCTCCAGGAGCTTTGTCGAGGGCCGTGTTACTCGGATCCAGGAAAATTAGCCACAGGAAATAAGTCACAATTTTGGCAAGGGGGCAAAAAGGTCACTGGAAAAGGGTCACATTTTATTTAAATACCATAAACATCACACACATATACGTAAAAAAAAATCGCCTTTTATTCATTTTCTTAAGCAAAGTAAAGCAATGAAACAAAAAACATTTAGGTTAGGTTACGCTGTGACCTTTTTCCTGTGACTTTTTTCTGTGACTCGTTAATCCTAGATCATGTCTATAGTGGTCATTAGGTTCTGTCCCCCAGGACGTATTTTAACAACACTGGAACATAACTCCCAGACATTTGTTTACTACTAGAAGAACAATAACAGCAGACGTTGGTAGATTACCTAGTTTGTCCCTCCCCGCCCGGGATTTTATCCAGGTTCTTTCGGTTGTGAGCCGCAGGCTCTACAACTCTGCTACAAGAGAGGAAGAGAGGGCAGAAGCACAGCTGTTCAGAGGTGTTTTATTAAAAAAAAAAACTAGCTGAGGTTACTTATATACGTAAACTCACATCTTAAGACTGTATTATTAAGATAAACTTGTAACTGATATAACTGATATAATTTATATATATATATATATATATATATATATATATATATATATATATATATATATATATATATATATATATATATATATATATATATATCAACAGTCCAAGTCAGACCGGAAAGTCGTCATAAGTTTCTTTCTATGTGCGAGTTATTCGTTTATTGTTCCAGTTACGTCATTATGTCTTTTTTGTACTTTACGTCCTTACAGCTGGTGGATTTGATGTGTCCCATCAATGATGGCTGTAAGAGACTCCAGCTGGGTGAGCTCCTCTCACCACCTTTCACCACCTCTGGAACAAAGCTTCAAGTCAAGGTTTACTTCTATAAGTTCAAGTGAGTGGGGTTCCCCTTTTCTTTTTGTTGCTCTGAGTTGTCCCATTGTTCCATCTGTAGTGTATGTGTGTTTGTTTGTGTTTGTTTTTTCGTGTTTTGTTTGTGTTTGTGTGTTTTGTTTGCATGTGTTTTGTTGTATGTTATTGTGTTTTGTTCGAGTGTATTTTTGTGTGTATGTTTTGTTTGTGTGTGTGTGTTATATATACACACATTTTTAAGGTTATCTTGATGTTAACAAGGGGTCTCTTGATCTAAGAAACTGAGGCTACCTCTCTCCTTCCTCGGATCGAACCTGATTACCTTAATATTTGTGAAGGAACACCCTGACCCTGGTGCCTCGAGGCTTCCCATTTTCCTTCATACATAGCAGCATATGTCTAACCTCATTTTTGTTTTGTTTCTATGTTAATGCACAATATTTTATTACATTCTATGGCCATTTTTTTTAAAAATCCTTCCATAGTTGATTTCATTATTTTCAGTTATGTGAAAAATTTGGGGGCCTGTATAATGAAAAATACTAATTAGACTTACGTATTTTAATCAGCCACAAATATTTGGAGATGAGAATCGCGTCGAATCCATGGGTGAAGACTTGGACCTTGACAGTCATCCGCTGTCAGCCTAAAACCACCAGTCCATCAGACAAATGTTCTAGTTACAATGTGGATAACGTTGGTAATTCCACGCACCTGGGCTACTCAGGGATCTTCGACTACAATTACTGCTACTTCTTTCGGGTCAGTGGGTTGGGAGGGCAGTAGGCTTCAGTAGAAGTATTTCATAGGCTTTTAGGCATTCTTATATTGTATTTCAGTGGTATTAATTAAGACACTTGTGCAACACCTGGCTATCTTTACCTGTAGATATTTCGCCATCCAGTGGCTTTATTAATACATTACATGGACATAACATCAAAACTGTAGAAATATATATAACAGACATTGGAAGATGAGGTAATTACTCCCTCAGCTAGGCTGAAGGACTCACCACTAACAACCACTCACCACTACCACTCACCACTAACTACCACTCACCACTAACTACCACTCACCACTAACTACCACTCACCACTAACAACCACTCACCACTAACTACCACTCACCACTAACAACCACTCACCACTAACAACCACTCACCACTAACAACCACTCACCACTAACAGCCACTCACCAACAACCACTCACCCTCACCCCTCTCCTCTCTTACCACAGCTACAGCCTGTAAGCGGCCTACCAAAGTGTACATTGCTTGGAAGTGGCATGCACTTCCCTAAAGAGTGTTACGCACCATCACCAATACCATCAACAACACCACTTCCGCTACCTAAGGGGTCAGTTATCCCACAAGAGAAGTTACCTCTTGTGAAGTTTTTTCCGTACTTCATGGTCTTTGAACGATAACTTAAGAATGCCTCTTCTTATCAGCTTCAAACTTCCATCATTTGCATGCCTTGCTGAGAGGAAGGTTCCGGTTATCACAGGTCTTTGTTGGCGCTAATTCGACTATTATATATTGGAATTTGTTTGGTATTTTATGCGATAACCTGTAGAATACCTCTTCTATTTTGCTTCAAATTGCCATTGCTGGTGTATCTTACCAACCTGCTGGGTGTTCTGGGGGTCAACACCCCTGCGACCCGGTCCATACCAGGCTCCCCTGTTATAGTGTACAGTACTGGATATAGATACTCAGGTGCTCTGTTGGGGTGTTATTTATGTGTTGAGTAACATGGAACGTGAGAAGTGTGTAGGCAATCTATAGGATATTCAAGGAAACACAAGGATTCCCATTGACCTATTGTACTTCTACAGGTCGTCTTGGATAGGATGGGTGGTCCTGGTTGTAGTGGGCCTGGCAGCAATACAGGGAGTGCTGTTTGCAGCTTGGTGCCTCAGACGCAAGACAACACCACTTAGTACCAGTAAGTTGAAACTTTTTATGGTACTCGGGAGACCCAGCCAGCGATCTCTGGCGAGAACTGCTGCTTTGACCACTTGGCTAGGAGCCTTAAAATTCTACCCAACCCTCTCTTTGACTGGAGAATGTCAAGTAGTTCTGGTCGTCAGGGTGCTTGTGAGATATCTCTCAACTCTTCTTCATCAACCTTGATCCTTAAATCCCCTTCCCAAAGAACACAGCGCAGGAAATTCGCAGTGGTAATTTGCATATCAGAAGGACTGCACATGACCTATGGACTTGACTGAATCAAGTCAGGTGAGGTCAGGAATGGTTTTTGTCAAAGTAGCTTAAACATTTCAGAGATATTATAAATATTGATTGTACCCAAAAACTAAAGTTCTGGACTTATGCACAGGTTGCAGTCAATACTAAATTTTATACAACATGACTCAATATATTTTGTAAAACCATTGATTTGTACGTAACCATTTTCTTGTTTTATACCAAGTCGATAGAATAATTAATATCTCTTCCACGAGTAAACAGACATGATGTTATACTCGTGGTGTTTCAACCCTTAATTTTATTCTTTTTTTCCGTAGCATGTCCCATGAATTTGATCAAATATCGTACAAGGGATCTTAATACCAACTTCCTTTCATCAGAACCTTGTCATAAGTGGGAAGAAAATAAGCAGTCGATGAAGCACCAGCCACAGCTGGTGGTGCAGCATCCAGCTGTAATATTGGTGTATGCCCATGATGTTTCCGACCTCCAAGTGACACTTCTTACCGCATGGCTCACTGACCACCTAAGATGTCAGGTAGGTTCCTCCACCTGTAGCACCAGGTAGGTTCCCTCACCACCTGTAGCACCTAGTAGGTTCTCTCACCACCTGTAACACCAGGTAGGTTCTCTCACACCACCTGTAGCACCAGGTAGGTTCTCTCACCACCTGTAACACCAGGTAGATTATCTCACACCATCTGTAGCACCAGGTAGGTTCCCTCATCACCTGTAACACCAGGTAGGTTCCCCTGTCACCTTGCTAGTTATACCTCTTCCGTAATACCATTGCGTCATTAGCCAAGCCTCTCAAGATTTCGTGTGCAATCAGTGGCGGACCTACAGTTTTGGGGCCCTGAAGCTTGAACTGTTATGGGTGCCCCTTTACAACCCCTTCTCATGCAGTAGACCCAAATTTTTAAGCAGTGTGGACTAAAGTTGGTTCTGGGGGCTCCTCCGGGATTAGAGTTCCTGAAGATTAAGCTTCATTGGCTTCATAGTAGATCCTGTGTGCAACATAAACATTAAATCATTTAAAGGCAGCAGCTTCTCTAGCAAACAGTGGAAATTACCTAATGCAAATGCGATGGATTTGTAAACAGATTAATTAACATTACACTCGCATGATGTATAATAATAATAATAATAATAATAATAATAATAATAATAATAATAATAATCTTCATTTATACAAGTACTGTACATGATGAAACTTATACAGATCATAACTGACGTCATTGAAATACATACTACTATATGGAAAGCCCCTTGTTATGCAGAGAATTTCGGACACATTAGGTCAGTTTTGTCCCAGGATGCGACCCACACTAGTCAACTAACACCTAGGTACCTATTTACTGCTAGGTGAACAGGGACAGCAGGTGTCTTGAGGAAACACGTACCAATGTTTCTACCCATACCGAGGATCGAACCACGGACCTCAGTGGTTCTGAGTGTGCTAGTACTCGAGCTACGGGACACCGATACGTTGATATTGCACACACCCGACCACTGAGGACAAGGTCGGGTCTCGTAGCAGGAATGGTATACAGTGATCCATAGCTGGTCGCTAGCGCACTCAGCTCACACACTATGGTCTGGGGGTCGATATCCCGGTACGGCTGATAAACATTAGGACGTTTTTCCATAAGTCACCTGCTGTCCATTGTTTACCCAACAGTAAAACAGGTACCTGGGTGTTAGTGGGCTGGGGGAAAATTGACTTAATTTATTATTAAAAATAACATAGACTAGCTAACTCATTTTAAGGAACATTTCTGATTGTGTCAGTCATACATGACCCAATATTGCCTTTCAGAAATTCTCTTAGTTTAAGCCCCTGGGCTGCTTGGTCACCTTGCTCTGGTGGGGAGGTTATAACCACCCAAGTACATTACTAAAAACCCAGCAACCCAATTTCTGGGTAAATAGTGGGGAGATTTGCCCCTTTGTCAAAAATTTTCTGTCATTGTTTAAGACATAAAATATAATGTTGGTATAATTTGTACTGCAGCTAACGGGTTTAGATTATTTGCTATCTGTACTACTGCTGCTACTACTACTGTTACTGCTACTGCTAGAACTACTGTTGCTGTTACTAGTACTACTACTACTAGTAGTACTTCTACTACTAGTAGTACTACTACTACTAGTAGTACTACTACTACCACCACTACTACTACCACCACTACTACTACCACCACCACTACTACTACTACTACCACCACCACTACTACTACTACCACCATTACTACTACTGTTAGAACTAGTACTATTACTAGTACTACTATTATTACTAGTGCTACTGCTACTGCTAGAACTACTATTGCTGTTACTGTTACTAGTACTGCTACTACCACTACTAATAGAACTACTAGTACTACTACTATTACTAGTAGTACTACTAGTACTAATAATAACATAATAAAATAATAGTAATAATTAAGAGAAAGCTGAAGGTAACAAGTTTGAAGAGTATAAATAGTATTACTTTTATCAAACAAAGTTTCTTACAGGTTCACAACTTGTATAATACCAACGAGACGGTGGAACGAGCAGTGGACCCATATCAGTGGCTGCTGACGACGCTGTCCAGCAGCCGCGTCTCCGTCAGGGTGGTACTGATGATGTCTCCTGCCCTCAAAACTATCCAGAAGGCCGTGGTTGAGGGCCGTGGAGACCAAGGTATGTTGGGTCTTGGACTGAAGAAGCCATTGGCTGGCTAAACGTTTCCAGGGCAAGGCGGATGTATGGTGGGCAAGTCCCCCCTAACATTTACTGCCCCCCCCCTATTTGTCTAACAACGAAACAATTGCTAGAAGTTAGTTGAATGTTGTAGGTTGTTTCTAGACGCGTTTCTTGGTCATATGATGACCCACCACTGGAACTTTTGGTAATCTAACCGAGGCCTTCCACTGGCTTACCCTTCCGCCCCACTAAAAATTAAAATTAGTCTGCCTGGAGAAGGACATTAAACTTTCAGTTGCAGTAAGCCACACTGCTAGCCTTCCTGGGGCTGGCTGGGGGGTTTAATGCTTTGGGATTAATAATTCGAATAAATATTTCTTCTAGGTATACTATTACTTAAACTACTAAGGAGTTAACTAAGTGTTTCTTGATTAGAATTCAGAGGATCTGTAGCCCTGAGTGTAGAGCTCAAAGGATCTGTACCCTGAGTGTAGAGTTCAAAGGATCTGTACCCTGAGTGTAGAGTTCAGAGGATCTGTAGCCCTGAGTGTAGAGTTCAGAGGATCTGTAGCCCTGAGTGTAGAGTTCAAAGGATCTGTACCCTGAGTGTAGAGTTCAGAGGATCTGTACCCTGAGTATCAAGCTCAAAGGATCTGTAGCGCTGAGTATATATGGATAATTTGAGAAAGAGAATGCATGCAAATAAATATTTTTTTTAATTATAAAGCCGCGAAAACTGATTCAAAATACAGAAGTGAAGACAAAACGTTGCAGCACCAGTTGTTACAGCTGGTGCTGCAACCAGCATTTATAACTGGTTCTGCTTTATTGCCTTTAGAGTTTTTCCCTTTATTTACGCCCACGGGATGTGCATTTCGTGTAAAATAAAGATATTACTCTAGCTAACCCTCTAGTTGGAACGTTCCTCATATTGACAATGTTTTCAGTGGTGGACGGGGTCCCTCAAGGCGAGAGATTCCACACCAGTTTATTGACAGCGACTCTGAAGCGACTACAGCAGCAGGATCTTGTCAGGAACTACCGTCGTGTGTTCATCGTCAGGTGAGTACTGATTGTAGTATAATAATAATAATAATAATAATAATAATAATAATAATAATAATATCAGAAGCAGCTGTTGCTTCTTCTCTTCCAGGTTTATATAGGAGAAACTTGGGGGTAACAATCTGGTTGGAACAGGGGGCTGGGGAACTAGTCTTGAAACAGTATTATTATAATTATTACTAGTTTTATTGTAGGGGCTGATGGAATTTCAGGTTCCGTTGACACCGCCCTCGAGAAGAAAAATATCTTTTCTGACTACTCAAAACCCGAGAAAACCAAGCAGTATGGATTATTCCCACTGGAGTCCTTATTGCCTTACCTCTGCTGTGACCCACAGCAGTCGACTGTCTCATAGATACCTATTTTCTGCTAGGTAAACATGGGTAGCTGTTCTGAGACTTATCCACATGTAATACCTCGCCTAGTTTAGAGCTTCTTTTTTATTATAATAATAAAAATACCTCGCCTAGGACTGAACGTGGGTTCTGAGATGCATCAGCCGTTGGTGTAGGTACCTGTTCTTAGTAGGAATTACAGTTGTTGCTTGTGTGTATGCATCCCTGGCATTGATAGGCATACCTACAGTGCACACACTATTTTTATTATTATTAGTAGTAGTGTTATTATTATTATTATTATTATTATTATTATTATTATTATTCAAGGGACAATGTTCATTTGGTAGGGGACGGGGAGGTAATAAGTTTGATCCAAGAAAAAGGAGGGAGCTCCAGTTTCTCGAATCAAGAGTTTTTTTTACCCAGATCAACGCACCCCCCTTAAAAATGACAAATATGTTAACATTCTCATAAATCTTGTGGACAGCTTTGACGAGATGGATGCCACGCAGACTGAGAATCCACAGATGGAGAATCCACAGATGGAGAATCCACAGATGGAGAATCCACAGATGGAGAATCCACAGATGGAGAATCCACAGATGGAGAATCCGCAGATAATTAATCCTGTGGAAGGTTATGCAGAGTTGCAGATGGAGAGTGAACCAGAGGGCAAAATGGACCTGTTGGTGGGACACATGCGTTACTGTTTTCCCCGGCACCAGCAGCAGCTGGCAGCTGCGCTCTTGCATTACCAGAATCTGGATCCTCGTAGTGCCGACAACACCTCCCAGCAGCTTCCATCAACAAATTCCTATTTGGTAACTATAAACCGGAATAGATTAAAAAAAATGAACAATTCTTTATTGCATTAGCGTGCTTAGTTTACAGAATGATGGATATGTGCAACACTAGGGTATTAGAATGATGAATAAAACACTTGCAACACTAGGGTATCAGAATGATGAATAAGACACATGTGAAATAAACCACGGTACGGGTGAGGTTAAACCCCCATGACAAGTGGTAAATTGTTAAATTAGACACATATGCAACACTTGGGTATCTTTATTGAGGAAACGTTTCGCCACACAGTGGCTTCATCAGTCCAATACAAAGTAGAAAGGTGTTGCATATGTGTCTAATTTAACAACTTGTCGGTTCTCTGAACCATTCATCTACACAAGTGGTAAAACTCCAGGCCAGTGCTTAAGCCACTGGGCCAGCTGGGTACAATAAGATTCATCCATCTAAGTATATTTATACACTATAGGGAAGTTAGCATGGGCCACCACTATGACCATAAATGCAAGTTTTCACAGATGAATCTCCCGCCAGCGTGGCGGCTTTGAGGGAACTTTATATACATGTATATAAGATTCCCTGTAAAATATGCGATAAAGTTTATTTTGGTCAAACTGGTAAAAGTCTTGAACTAAGATTAAAACAACATAAATATAGCATTAGAACTGGACAAGATTCTAATGCTCTATTTATTCATGTGAGAGATTTTAACCATCCAATTGATTTTCAAAATGCTGAGAAGGTTGTATCAAGCAAGTCCATGGTTGAGAGAAATATAATAGAATCATGTTTCATTAAAAGCAGTTTTGAAAATAATATGAATATTTCTTTTGGTTTATATAAATTGGATTAATTTATAATTAATAAAATTTGGGAAGAATTTAATAATAAATTGGACTAATCTTAATTCTTGGGAAGAGTTTCAGGTCCTTTCTTATGTTCCTCTTCACAGAGTCGTGCGATGTTACGCTACTGTGAGGTGTAGTCTTTGTTAGTGTGATGTGACTGTGAGGTGTAGTCTCGCCCCTTATATAAGCCCTTCTTGTCATGTTTCCTGTTATAGTTCCTTGATAATGTGAGTAGTCACGAAAGCGCTTGGAATTCTTCTATTTTTTCATAGTGGTTTTCTTGCATATTTTGATATCACCTGTTTACTGTGATCTTTTTGCATATATATATATATATATTATATATATATATATATATATATATATATATATATATATATATATATATATATATATATATATATATATATATATATTATATATATTATAGGATGGGGTCCACCTCTAGTGCAAATTGTGGGTCCCATAGCCTCGGAGAAGTGGATAAAAGGCTTCAAGGAAGAATATTTGGATTTCTTCCTGAAGCCATTTTAATATTCCACTTCTCCTACAACCCATCCTATATACACACATACATACATATAAATGCTTTATTAATAGACAGAATACATTTATAGAAAACACAAACATGAACATGAATACAATGATACAATATGTCAAAGATTATGAATCTCCTCCATATATATATATATATATATATATATATATATATATATATATATATATATATATATATATATATATATATATATATATATATATATATATAGTGTGTGTGTGTGTGTGTGTGATGTGGAGAGGAGGAGGCATTATGTTGGTATATTATAGTGGATAGATGTTATTCTTGCTAAGGTGTGTCCATTTCAGGTTTGATGGAGTCGTGATATCACTGACGTCTTCAGGAGATGATGATGATGATGATGACGATTTGATGATGATGATGATGATGATGACGATTATGATGATGATGATGATGATGATGATGATGACGATTATGATGATGATGATGATGATGATGATGATGAGAGCTCACGTGGTGAAGTGCTCATCCCCGTGTACCCTCACTTGACTCGTGAGTTGCGTTTTATAAAAAAGTTATCATAGACTGGTGAGTGTCGCGGCCAGCCGTTGTTGGCAGCAGTCGTCCCTTCAAGGAAGGGCGTGGGAAACGTTGCGTGTATGCTGCTGAAGAAGGTCTTGTATCAAAGAGGTCCCTGGACCCATTAAGTAAGATAAGATTTTGTTCGGATTTTTTACCCCGGAAGGTTAGTCATCCAGGATAACCCATTGCGACCCACATCAGTCGACTAACACCCAAGTACCTACTTACTTGCCAGGTGAATGGGACAACAAGTGTAAGGAACCTCGCCCAATATTCCACCCTTGCCAGGAATCGAACCACAGACACTCAGTGTATGAGGCGAGAGCTTTTCTTACCTGGCCACGGGACACCGTACCTGTAATCTTTTGAGTGCCGCCCACGGAATGGGTATGGGGTGCATAATAAAGACATTAAACTAACTAGAACTGGAGTTGTTCTCTCCCCTTCTATGAAACAACTCCGGTTACCTTTCATTCCCTTGATGATTCAGTATTACTAATGTAATATACTGTTCAATGCTGTATTTGTGTACCTGCTTTTCAACTGTTCCGTGGCCTAGTGGGCAACGCTCTCGCCACGCACACTGAGTGTCCGTGGTTCGATCCCGGTCGGGTGAAGACATTGGGCGTGTTTCCTTACACCTGCTGGCCCCGTTCACAGTTCATGTGTGGGTGGCATCCTGGGGTACAAGGTTGAAGGACCACAATGGAAATAAGACAGACAGTTCCTCGATTTCATCTTGTCTTCTCTTTCCCTCTTGATATTTGTACTGCTGTTATCATCCGAATATTCCATGTAACTGCGCTGATTTTGATCACCTTCAAACCGTATTTACTGTATCTTAATAGGTTGTGTTGGTTTCAAGTTGCCAATTTTATCAAACTGGAATTTTATTTAAAGTATCAAATTGGACTTTTTTTGTTTTTTAAATATCATACTGAAATATTTTGTTCCTACAGGGTTGTACAGAATTCCAAATAAAATGTAAATAAAAAGGTAAACAAAAAAACTTTGGTTTTATTGTGAGTTTAAGTTTAACGAGGAGAGACTCATATTCTTTGAAACTCAATATTTTCATTTAGTTCTCACAAATTTTCGCTTATTACTCGAGAACGCCTTATTCGATCGGCTTCAGATTTTCAGCGCTTGTGCAGTGTAACCTGGGCAAGATGCATGGGGGCTATTTACAGGCGTGGGTGCCCTGGAGTTTACCTGGAGAGGGTTTCGGGGGTCAACGCCCCTGCGGCTCGGTCTGTGACCAGGGCTTGTGATGCATCAGGGTCTGGTCAACCAGGCTGTTACTGCTGGCCGCAGGCAAACTGACGTACGAACCACAGCCCGGTTGGTCAGGTACTGACTTTAGGTGCCTGTCCAATGCCTTCTTGAAGACAGCCAGGGGTCTATTGGTAATTCCCCTTATGTATGCTGGGAGGCAGTTGAACAGTCTTGGGCCCCGGACACTTATTGTGTTGTCTCTCAGTGTACTAGTGGCGCCCCTGCTTTTCATTGGGTGAATGTTGCATCTCCTGTCGAGTCTTTTGCCTTCATAGGGAGTGATTTTCGTGTGCAAGTTTGGTACTAATCCCTCTAGGATTTTCCAAGTGTATATTATCACATATCTCTCTCGCCTACGCTCCAGGGAATACAGATCAAGGGTCTTCAACCGTTCCCAGTAATTTAGGTGCCTCATCGTACTTATGTGTGCCGTGAAAGTTCTTTGTACACTCTCCAGGTCAGCAATTTCGCCTGCCTTTAAGGGGGCAGTTAGTGTACAGCAGTATTCCAGCCTAGATAGAAAAAGCGACTTAAAGAGAATCATCATGGGCTTGGCGTCCCTATTTTTTAAGGTTCTCATTATCCATCATATCAATTTCCTAGCAGATGCTGTAGCACAATGGTGCATTAAGTCATTTCCGAATTTTGTTTCCGTGTGATAGGTGGAGTCAGGCGCCTCTGATCGCCCTCACAACAACACACTGGTGTTTCCTACTTAGAAGGTCGCTATATTTAATGGAGTGTGTTGATGCCATTTTGTCACTTAATCTCGAAATGGTATAGTATTATTGCATTGTTTTGCCTTAATACTGGCGAGGGGCTCTTGAACCAAGGAACTAGAGTTATCGTCCCTTTGCTTGGATCGACTTTGAATGCCTCCCATTAAACAGGCGCTATATCACCCCTATGGGTTTAACGCTTTCCTCTGATTATAATATAACAATTGTGAAATGCCTCAGTCTTCAATTGCTGATGTATCGTATGAAGTGGATGGTACGTTTCCTGGGTTTAGGCTGTGCAGGCACAAGTTTTGTTTGATTTTATACAATAACTGGAAATTGCATCTTCTGGTCAGCTTTAAGAACTCAGACTGACGACACTGGAATATAGGAGGGATAGGGGGGACTTGATAACGGCGTATAAAATACTGAGAGGAATTGACAAGGTGGATAGGGCCAGAATGTTTCAGAGATGGGACACATGAACAAGGGGACACAACTGGAAGTTGAAAATTCAGAGGAGTCATAGGGATGTTAGGAAGTATTTCTCCAGCCTTAGAGTTGTCGGGAAGTGGAATAATCTGGAGAGTGATGTAGTGGACCTAGTAGCGACCAGCAGCTGCGAATCGATCCTTAAATGCACATATAGGTGAGTACATATAAGTGAGTACATGTAATTGAATACATATAGGTGAGTACATATAGGGATCGTGATTCAAGACGGTGAACGTGCCTGTCATTCCCAGGCTCTGTATGTCCCCATGTGAGTTTTATCATTTACGCATGAATATAGTAATAATAATAATAATTAATAATAATAATCCTAAAGTTCACAACAAAATGGTTTCAATTCACTCTTTAATTAAAATCGTTAAATTGTGAAGAAAAGGTAAATTAATTAGATTTATTTGATTTTTATTTCAGATTTCCACACTTCATGTCCAGGAGATATATTAGGAGTTTGCATCATCACTTTTAACAATAGGAAGGTTGCAGAGTAATTTATAGCTTCACTGCTTCCTTGGGATGTATAGATTGAAAATGATAATACTTAAACTCACTTTCATTGATAAAAACATAGTCATGATCACCAGCTAGAGCAACCAAATTATAGCCTCGCTTTTTCATAATTGCAATGAAATTGTGATCAGTTTTCTTTGTGACGTTTTCAACCACCATCAGCCTGACCCTCACTGTGTTCCAGGGAAAGGTTTCCAGCACTTGCTTCTCACTTCCCTGGATGTCCAGAGACAGGAAATCAACTTTCGTTACATTGAGGGCCAGTAAATATGTGACGAGAGGAAAGCACTGAACTAGAGAGTAAGATTCTTGTGCATTCTTCGTAACTGTTGTACCTAAGTCGTAGTGGAGTTCGTAGCTGCTCCCACGGAAGTCCCAAGGGTGAAGTTGATTCAAAGATTTACGCCGAAGGGACACCAAGATGATCTCCTTAGGAAAGGGTTGAGATGAAAAGCAGGTGTTTGAGGTCCAGGCTTTGCGGTGCTTGAGGGTGAGGGCTTGGTAGTTGTGTAGATCTGGCTCGACCAGCAGACCTGTCCAGCCCAGCTGCTGCTCCAACCACAGTGTGTTGGAGAGGTACTCTCCGTCCAGTGCTCCTGCCTCGATAAAAAATCCTCCCCGCTGTCCCGCGAATAATTTCTCTACAAACTGGTGGATGAACATCCAGCTCGAGCCACTGCTCCCTTCTTGGTAGGTAAAGTAATCGGATAAATTGTAGGGCAGAGTTGAAGGAGGGTTGAGGAAGGATTCCCTCAATGTCTTCACTACTTGAGAGTCCGTTCCTGCCAAGGGGCCACGTAGCCGGGAGGTGAACTCTGATTCACTCGCTATGGTTGTAGGTGGCTCCACTGACCTCTGTGGAAATACTCTCATTGTATTGCATTGTATCTCAAAACGTGATAAAACCCTTTTGGGTCATTGAACACAGGGAGTGGTGGAGGCTCGACCCCCGTCCGCTAAATCGCGGAATACAAATAAATACAAATATATAAAAGTACAAGTTTATTACATGATAAATTGTTTATACAAAAAATGAGGGACACTTTAGAGCATGTTGAAAACTCGTTATGAAGAGCATTTCTGGCATAGAAAGCACTCGAGACCGGACAGGATATACAAGTATAGGATAACAGAACAAAAACAAGAATGTAAAGGCATGGTTGACACACACCCAAATTGACCACAGATATATCAGAACATTTTCTTCAAATTAAGACGGATAAAGAAGAAGAATAAACTGAAGAGTGACAGTGGAAGTAGAATTTAAACTGGCTTTCAAAAATATATATAAACAATGGGTGAGTGTAAAACGATGTCTTTTTAGTTTAATATCTTTATTATGCACCCCATACCCATCCTGTGGGCGGTAGTCAAAAGATTACAGAGGTACATAATGGGTCCAGGGACTGGACACCAAAGTTATGATAGCTGAACTAGTTACAAAGGTAATGTCTTCAGAGATTTTTTACACTGGTAGGATTGCTGGTCATTCAATTCTGCCTTATGAACATTTAAGAAAACAGGTATATTTTAACTTCCCCTTAATATCAATGTATATATATAAATATATGCAAAACCACCGCTGTGAAAAAATAGTGCAATTCCTGCTGACTCTGTTCACCTAGCAACAAATCGGTACCTGGGTATTAACCGGCTGGTGTGAGTCGCATCCTGGAGGACGAGATTAACCTAAGTTGCCCGAAATGCTCTGCATAACCAGGGGCTTTCTATATACGTAGTACGTCACTGATGTCAGATATGGTCTGTATAAGTTGCATCATGTACTTGTTTAAATAAAGATTATATATTATAGAATAGGGTAACCTTGCACTGATGTGCCCAAGTGTGTTTAGCAGTATAAATGGTTCTCACCTTCAGAGTGATAATGGTGACCACAGTAACAGTAGACATCACTATATATATTGTGTTTCTTGTCCCGTTTATGACCCTGGCACTTGAGTTTCCCATCTCTGATGCTTCTAGACGACTGTACCGTCTGTGAAGCAGCGTCTGGAGCGTTGTTTCTCAACTGTACCGTCTGTGTAGCAGGGTCTGTAGCGTTGTTTCTCAACTGTACCGTCTGTGAAGCAGGGTCTCTAGCGTTGTCAGACTCAACTGTACCGTCTGTGAAGCAGTGTCTGTAGCGTTGTCAAACTCAACTGTACCGTCTGTGAAGCAGCGTCTGTAGCGTTGTCAGACTCAACTGTACCGTCTGTGAAGCAGCGTCTGTAGCGTTGTCAGACTCAACTGTACCGTCTGTGAAGCAGCGTCTGTAGCGTTGTCAGACTCAACTGTACCGTCTGTGAAGCAGCGTCTGTAGCGTTGTCAGACTCAACTGTACCGTCTGTGAAGCAGGGTCTGTAGCGTTGTCAGACTCAACTGTACCGTCTGTGAAGCAGGGTCTGTGTAGCGGTGTCAGAGTAAGGAATACGCGCACCAGTAGGAAGTTGATACCGAGATCATTTAATCCTGGCTATTTTCATGCACAAGTTTTTATTTCTGGGTTTCCTTTCCTCTTGGACAGGAAACCCAGAAATAAAAACTTGTGCAGGAAAATAGCCAGGATGTCGAACTTGAAAAAAGAAATACAGTATCGTGAGGAAGAGAGAATTATTATTATAATCAAATAGAAGCGCTAAACCACAGGGGTTATACAGCGCTGCAGGTTATTGTAGGATGCAGGGAGAGTGAGTTGTAAGAGGAGATGGACGATTAGTAGGGTATGGAGTGCTAGATGACGGTGGGAAGTGCAGGGGTGGAGGGTAGCAAGAGATCGAGGTACAAGGGACTGAGGGAGGTGCTAGAGGTATAATCTTCAGAGTTTGTGTAGTAAGTCAGTTTCTGTCAAAAAGTCAACAAGAGAGTCAGGATTAAAGGAGGGTCCATCTGCAAGAAGGGAAGGTAAAGAAAGGGCCGCAGAGCGAAGACGTCGTTGGAGGTAAATTCTGCGTGCTCGTTGATAGAGTGGACAGTCCAACAGGATATGTCGAACAGACACTGGAACCTGACAATGCTCACAGAGAGGGGCAGGAGCCTCTCCATGAGATACCCGTGAGTAAGACGAGTGTGGCCGATGCGAAGACGGGAGAGAGTAGTCTCCCAACCTCGACATTGGTGACAAGAAGAAGGCCAGAAACCTATAACCGGTTTAATAGAATGAAGTTTGTTATTCAGCATGTCAGACCAGCGTTGTTGCCAACGGGTGCGAAGGTGGGTAGCAATGACCGCAAAATAGTCCGTGAAAGGAACACCTCTATATGAAACTGGAAGGTCATGTACTGCTGACCGCGCAGCAGTGTCTGCCTGTTCATTGCCCTGTACGTCAACATGACCAGGGACCCAACAAAAACAATATCTTTATGCTTGCTAAAGATACGGCGTAACCAAAGGTGGATACGAAGAACTAGGGGGTGAGGTGTATCAATTTTACGGATAGCCTGTAAAGCACTAAGGGAGTCTGAAACGACCACAAATGGTGACTCAGGCATAGATGCAATACGGATAAGTGCCACAAGAATGGCATACAATTCAGCCGTAAATATGCTAGCCGAGGGTAATAGATGCCCTCGTACAACGCTGTCCGGAAACACTGCTGCGAATCCGACGCCATCAGATGACTTTGAACCATCGGTGTATACTGCGATGGCATGGGAATGAGAACGGAAGTGGTCTAGAAAGAAAGAGCGAGAAGCCGCCGTAGGTAGTTGGGCTTTCGCGCAAGGTAGAGGAATAGAACAGACACGGACAGCAGGAACTTCCCAAGGGGTAGGGAAACGGAGATGTCACATGAACATATAGAGGTGGGAGCTGAAGGGAAGACACGAGTGAATGTAGACGAAGAGAAAAGGGACGAAGTAAGCAGGGGCGACGAACAAATAAAGAGCGCCTACTAACATCTGTGACAATCCTATACATAGAAGGATTGCGGAGGTCATGAGAGCGAACATAATAGCGAATGCAATGTGCATCCGACGATCGGACAAGGATGGAATGTTCGCTTCTACATAGAGGCTCTCAACCGGGGAAGAACGAAAAGCACCAAGGCATAAGCGTAATCCCTGGTGATGGATAGGATTAAGGCTGGAAAGAGTGGCAGGAGAGGCTGCCGAATATATCTGGTCACCATAATCGAGTTTCGATAGAATTAGGGCCGAATGTAGACGAAGGAGAGTTCTACGATCAGCTCCCATGAAAGATGTGCGAGGGTTTTAAGGAGGTTCAGCCGGCTATGACAAGTCGCCTTCAGAGAGGTAATGTGAGGTTTCCAGGACAATCTGCGGTCAAACAGGAGGCCGAGAAACCTGACTGTATCACGTTCTGGAATACGTGAGCCGTATAGGTACAATGGATGATCAGAGACCACTGAACGTCTAGTGAACGTAATTTGATGAGTTTTGCCACTAGAAAATTTAAACCCGTGAGTGGTGGCCCAATCAGAAACCCGGTTGATGGCATGCTGGAGGGAAACTGCAATGAGGTGACAGTCAGCACCTGCACAAGCTATAGCAAAGTCATCCACATAGAGCGATGACCAAATATTGGATGGGAGAACAGATGCCAGATTATTAATAGCAAGCAGAAAAAGTGTTGTGCTCAGAACACATCCCTGGGGGACACCTTCAGCTTGGACAAATTCCCGGGAGAGTTCATTACTAACCCGGACCCGGAAATGTCTGTCAGTTAAGAAAGCCTTAAGAAAGAATGGTAGGTTGCCTCGGAGGCCTAAGGAGTGGGCCTGGGCCAAGATATTATATCTCCAAGTTGTATCATAAGCCTTCTCAAGGTCGAAAAAAATAGCGATAACCGAATGGTTATTCGCAAAGGCATTACGAATATACGTATCCAAGCGCAGCAAGGGGTCAATGGCAGAACGGCCCTTACGGAAGCCATACTGACTAGGGGAGAGACTACTATGAGTCTCTAAATACCACATCAAACGTCTATTAACTAGACGTTCCATCACCTTGCAAACTGCACTGGTAAGGGCGATGGGACGGTAGTGAGAGGGATCACGTCCCGTAGCACCTGGTTTTCGAAAAGGGAGAACAATAGCAGACTTCCACAGCTGGGGAATAACTCCTTGCGACCATATAAGATTAAAGAGTCGTAAGAGGACAGTAAGAGCAGACTGATGTAAATGCTGTAGCATACGAATATGTATGCCGTCTGGCCCAGCTGCCGATGATCGGCAAGCAGAGAGTGTTGCCTCCAGTTCTTGAAGGGTAAAAGGCACATTATAGGATTCTTCTCTAAGAGAAGAAAAATCTAAGGGCTTTAACTCGCTGGCAGACTTAGAAGAAAGGAACGAGGGGCATAGATGGAGCCCCTGAGAAATGCGGACGAGATGATTACCAATTTCAGTGGCAACGGCAAGAGGGTGTGCTATATCGACACCAGCAACCTGAAGAACAGGAGCCGGGTCGGGGGAGAATTTACCACTCAATTTCCGCACTTTCTTCCAGACTGCACTCATCGAGGAAGCCGAAGTGATAGTAGAAACGTAATCTCGCCAGCAAGTGCGTTTAGCATCACGTATGACACGGCGAGCAATAGCTCTCTTCTGCTTGAAATCAAGGAGTCTCTCTGTGGTTCTGTTATACCGATACCTGCCCCATGCAGCGCGTTTTAAACGCACTGCCCGAGCACAAGTAGGAGACCACCAAGGCACGCACTTCTGAGGATGCTTGCCCGAGGTTTGGGGAATAGAATGCGAAGCCGCTGTGAAGATGGAGGACGAAAAGAGATGTAAAACCTCATCAATGGAGGACGAGGTAGGAACCTCATGAAAGGCAGTAAGATGTGCGTAAAGGTCCCATTTCGCCCGGTCAAATTGCCAGCGTGGGCAATGAGGAGGTGGAGAAAACAGAGGGGACTGTAGGATGATTGGGAAATGATCGCTGTCATGTAAGTCCGGGAGGACAGACCAGGTGAAGTCAAGGACAGTTGATGAAGAGCAGATGGAAAGATCGATGCAGGAGAAAGAATGAGTTCGGGGATCAAAATGGGTAGGAGTACCCGTATTTAAAACATGGAGGGGAAGAGAAGCAAGAAATGCCTCCAACTGAATGCCACGGGAGTCACAGTGCGACCCTCCCCAGAGAAAGTGGTGCGCGTTAAAATCGCCAAGTAATAGAAGGGGTGGCGGTAAGGAAGAAACCAGAAAATCAATATCTGGGATAGACAATGCCCGCGAAGGGGAGAGATATAAAGAACAGAGTGTATACCACTTATTCAAGTGGATACGGGCTGCGGTGTAATGTAAGGAAGAAGGGACATAGAGCTGACGGTATGGCACACCAGTGCGTATAAGAAGAGCACTTTCGTTAAAGGTTCCATCGGAAAAAGGATCCGATGAATATAACAAATTATAGCCTGAAAAGGGCCTGATAACAGTGGATTGTAGTTTGGGTTCTTGCAAACAGACCCCAATAGGGGAAAACTGGGAGAGCAGCACCTGAAGCTCACCCCTGTTACCCCTGAGGCCTCGGATATTCCACTGCAAATAAGCCATGATTTATGGAGAAAAAGATAGAAGTGGTAGTGAGAGGAAGCTATGGACTAGGGTTAGAAAAGTCCACGTGTGGAGGCAGCGGAAGACCTGTAATCAGAGAGGGAGGAGGACGTTGTGAAGGAAGAAGGGGTTGAGACGAAGAAGAGAGATTAGGAACCTCAGACGGAGTAGTGTCCATCATCGGCCCAGTCTCTGAAATATATTCTTCAATAGCTTCCAGTGTTTCGGAAGTCAAAGATGCAGAATGGGAGACTACATTAGAAATGGAAGAAACTATCGGGGAGTCTAGAGACTGTACTAAAGTAGAGGACGAGGAGGTAGAAGAGGGAACTGTCGTAGGGACTTGGGAGGGGACAGGGGATGAAGGTAGTGTATGAGGAGGAGGATGAACCTCCACACACGTTACAGAACTAGTCGGAGGCGAAGAACCTGGCAATAGGGATTTTTGCCGGGCTTATAAGAGGGGGGGCGCTGAGGTTTAGGTGTAGTACGAGGACGTGTAGACTCAGAACTGTGCGAGTGAATAGAGGAAGGAGTGTGGATAGTATGGGAAGCCGAGGTAGGGACCTCGGAGCCAAGAACTTCAAAAGGATTCGAGACAGGGGTGACGGAGGATGAGGCGACCACAGAGGAAGCCGTGGAAGTTGGGACCCCAGAAGCGGGGCGACGTTTAGCAATGCGAGAATAAGAAATACGGGGAAGTTTCCCTTGAAGGCGAAGATGAGAGACAGCCATAGCATAGGAGAAGCCTTCTGCCTCTTTGAGACAACGGATTTCCCGCTCATTCAGGTAAACCTGACAACGGCGAGAATATGAAGGATGTGCCTCATGACAGTTAAGGCAAGAGGGAGGTAGAGTACAAGAAGAACTGGCATGGTCGTCAGCACCACAGACTGGGCATTCGGCCATGGACCTGCAATATTTTGCTGGATGACCAAAACGCCAGCAGTTTCTACACTGCTGCGGTGTAGGGGTCACCTTTCGAACTTGTAAACGTTGACCTGCAATGTAGACCGAAGGTGGCAGTTCTCGGCAGTCAAACGTTAAACGAGCTATATTGCAAGGATAACGTCTTCGCTTATTGGCTGGGAGGACAAAAGTGTCAACTTTAAGGATAGGGAGTTCTTGGAGCTCAAGCTGCTCGAAAATGTCATCACCACATGTCTGGAAATTCCGTTGGACAATGGTGTGGGGCAAAATGACAGAACCACAAGAAGAATTGAGGGAATGGTGCTTGTCAATAGTAACAGGTGTATTGTCAATGGTCGTAAGAAGAGAAAGATCGCGAGCTTGGCCAGCATTCTGGACCGTGATGATGCGAGTGCCGCTCTTGAGAGCGTGAAATGAGATGTTTTGACCAACATGGCGTAGCAGAGCCTTACCAATACTATGGTCTGAAAGATAGGTATTAGGAGAAGTTGGACGAAGAGTAAAAAACTTTGTCCATTGAGTAGTTTGAAACAGAGAGTTTAAGGGAGTGCGCGACGAGCTTGTCGTTTCTGAGAGGAACGAGAAGAAAGTGTCGAATCGTCATGTGTGGGTCTTGGTCGTTTGGGTGTTGGACCAGGGGTGGTCCGATGTGAGACGGGCGAGCGATTCGAAAATTGCCGCACCGTCGAGGGAGAAGCCGGAATCAAAGTCAGAGAAGAGCGTAGGTCAGATGTATCTAAAGGGCCAGTCAGGTCCCTGGGACCTGAAGCAGGTGACGAACTGGCACCCGCTTCAGGTACAGGGGTATTAGGGTTGTCCGAAGAGTTATCCATTAACAAGGTAGGGTCAGAACTAGGTGCGGTATCAAGGGGCCCGGGGGTAGAGTCACGGATTAGGGCATCCATGGTTAGGTTACTTCTTTCTTTTTGTTTTTAAGAAAAAAAAAGAAAGAAGAAAAGAAAATAAAAATAAAAAAAGAATAAAAAAAGGGGGGAACGTGGAGGAATAGCTCCTAGGAGGAATGAAAGGGGCGTAAATCCCCCTCCGCGCCCAAGAGGACCTCAACACCGCAAGTAGTGCAGATGCTGCATGGAACCCGTGCCATACCCTACCCTTCATGCCAGTAAACCAGCAATCCGGGATAGCAACCTCACATCCACCGAGCCACCTC
Organism: Cherax destructor; assembly: GCA_009830355.1. Taxonomy (NCBI): domain Eukaryota; kingdom Metazoa; phylum Arthropoda; class Malacostraca; order Decapoda; family Parastacidae; genus Cherax; species Cherax destructor. The sequence goes on from WNWK01000703.1 coordinate 45,456, forward strand.
GGGACAAAGAGAGGGCGGCCGGATATCCGCCACAAAGCATACCGCCTTCGGCCACCACCCCGGAATCCGAAGGTGGCCTCCAGAGATACACCCGTCGCCCGAAAGATACCCAAGGCCACCCCCGGGAGACCGGAGAGGATCGGGACATCCCCAGGCGATCCAGATTCCACGGCAAACTACACCACCGCCAAGAACCTCAACGGAATGGGAATGGACCACGGTACCCTTCCCCTACCTAGGAACTAGAAAGCCTATGGAGAGAAGCTCCCAGGGTAAAAATGGGAAGGAAATAAGGGAGGGATGAGGAGGAGGAGGAGGAAAGGGAAAAGGGAGGATGGGGAAGATGGGAAAGGGAGGGGGGATTGGGGGGTAATTAGGTTCGGTCTGAGGAAGAAGACCAAAAGGTCCAATTCCTCAGACCGATAGCCTCTTTACCTCGTCAAGGAGCCCCCCTTAAAGAGGGGAAAGAGAGAAATAATTATGTTTAGAAGTACCTTGGGAATGGAATAAGATTCGATTTAGCGAAAACGAGGAAAAATCCAGTTCCTTGGATTAAGAACCAATTACCAGACTCAAGGAAAGAGATAGATCGATATATATATATATATATATATATATATATATATATATATATAAATAATTTCCTATCTTGAATACTGCATTCGTAAACTTCTCTCCTATGTGGGGGTTATTTGTGTATTGTTCCTGTCACGGTATTGTGCCTTTTTGTTCTTTATAATTATTAGGAATACCTGAAGGGTATACTTGGAATTTGGAAGGTATATCTGGAGGTATACCTGGAATGTGTTCATGGGTCAGCGCCCCTGCGACCCGGTCCATGTCCAGGCCTCTGAAGGGACACCTAATATTTAAGTGGTTGGCAGATAAATTTTTTTTTATTAAAAAATGACACCATCGTTTAGTTCATTATACATGAGAACACCCTTGTAGGTTTAGCGCTTCCTTTTTATAATAATAATATACGTGAGAACTCATCCGATCTGCTGAACCACGAAGCTTACAATAGGAAGATTTTACAGACATCACTTCTTGTGACTGGTCTGTATGAGTGGCATCAACTGAGATTCTACTGGAGGGGCCAGGAGATAGGACTTGACCTCTGCAACCACATACAGGTGAGTACACAATACTACACATGTGTAAAAGCCATCTCATTCCTCGCTCAGTCAACACTTGAAGTTCTTCTCTCTCTTCATCCCATCTTGGTGAAATGTGTTCCTCAACATCTCGCTCAGAACTTCAAGTCTTCTCTTCCACACTATTTTTCTCGGGTGGGGGGGAGGTTGGGGTTGGGAAGGTGGACTTTCATTGTAATCTTTTAATAATTCAAGGAATCGCATAGTGCCTGGGGAATGGAAGCAATCAAATTTGATCCGAGGAAAGAAAGGATAATGGCAGGTCCTTGTGTCAAGAGCCCCTCATTGATATCAAGGCACCTTACATGAGGGCTTAGTGGTTAAATGGAGCTCAAAATAGCTTTACATAATTCTTCCTAAATATTATTACATTAATGGGAGCACTAAACCAATAGTGCAGAGAACCTTCATGGCACGCATAACTGCGATAAACCAGCTCAATTACTGGGAATGCTTGAAGTTCCTAAACCTGTACTCCCTAGAACGCAGGCGGGAGAGATACATTATTATACGTACATAGTACTTGGAAAATCCTAGAGGGATTAGTACCAAACTTGCACACGAAAATCACTCCCTACGAAAGCAAAAGACTCGGCAGTCAATGCAACATCCCTCCAATGAAAAGCAGAGGTGCCACTAGCACATTAAGAGAACACAATAAGTGTCAGTGGCCTGGTCACAGACCAGGCCACGGGGGCGTTGACCGCCGGAACTCTCTCTAGGTAAACAACCCTTGGGAAATGAGAAGCATTAAAGTTTGATCTTGCGCTGTATGACCCTTGTAGGTTGTGCTTCTTTTTTATTATAATAATAATACTAAGGTTCGATCTAAGGAAGGAGAGCATAGATCTAACTCCTGAATTACTGTACATGAAATTCCTATACATT